>JZKD02S1741030.1:1135852-1146697 GCA_000966675.3 Picea glauca | reverse complement strand
GAGAGAGAAAGTGACAGAGATGGATGAGGGGATAAAGGAAGTTATAGAGACAGAGGTAGAGAGAGGTAAAGAGAGAGGGGACATAAGAGATGGGGAAAGAGAGGGGAAGGGATATATAGAGGAAAGAGGGAAGGAAAGAGAAAGTGGGAGAGAAAAAGAGAGAGTGGTGGAGAGAGGGGAAGAGAGGGAGATTATGTGGAGAGAGGGAGGGGAGGGGAGCGGATGGGAGAGAGAGAGAGAGGGTGAGGGGGAGGGCTGGATTGAGGGAGGGAGATAGCGGGGGAGGATTGATGGAGGGACCGAGGGAGGGATGGTGGGAGAGGGAATCATATGGTGGGAGAGGGAAGAAGGTGGAGAGAATAAATAGAGAGTGATTTGGGTAGGGAGAGAGAAGGGGGGGAAATGGGGGAGAGAGAGAGGGTAATAGGGAGACAAGAAGAGTGGGGAAGAGGGGGTAGAGAGAAAGGGAGAGGAGAGATTAGTTGGAGAGAGTGAGGAATTTAGAGGGAGGGATGGAAAGTTGATTTTGGTAACTCTTTTATTTGTGCTTTGATTTTTGTATGTAGGGGAGGTAAAATTGTTTTTTAAATAAAAACAAAATTGGAGTAAATTTAGGTGCAAACTTGCATGAGAGTGACATGTGAATAGGTGAATATTACACTTGCGTTATTTCCTAAATTAGCTAATTATGCATGAGGGAGTGTATCAAAACGAATTTTACCTATAAAATAAAGAAAGCAGAAGATTGAAGGGGGGATCCTATGGTTGTATGGTGATAGTAATGACTGGTGTCCTTTGAGCGTTTCTATTATGAGTTTGACAATGAAGTGTGTTAAGAGGTGGGATCCTCTAACTTGTGAGTGGGAACTTCACAGCTAGTTTTTTGGTTTGTTTTGTATAGCCCCATTGCGGCTCGGGGGGGAAATGGGAAGAAGAGTACTTGTTGTGTTTGTATGGAAGCATCTAATGAGTCCCTCAGTGCATTGGCAAGATTGGAGAAGATTGAAAAAATTGCTGCAAATTCAACACACTCGACGATCGACATTTTGGGCCTCAGACTTCAATCGAAAAATCAACTTCTTCTAGTGATGGGAACTCTTTTATTTTTTCTTTGATTTTTGTATCATTATATGTATTTAGGAATTTATAATTTAGTTTTCCATACTTATATAAAAAAAATGATGCTTCATGGGTTTAAATTGGGTTTAAATTAGAAGGCGTTACATATGGTATATCTGGGTTGCAACTCTTAAGGCCTATAAATGCCTATGCTTTCATTGCAACCCTTGTCTATTTATATATTGTGTATTTTTATATGTACATAGAATGAAGTCAATTCGCTTTACACAAATATCTAATTGTGAAAATCATATGGTGTACGGAAAATCATTGAAGTTTGAGATAAATTTGCACACCAAAGTTGTGACCCCGGCCTATATATATATATATATATATATATTTATTACCCATTCATGCAATAAGTTAGCATACTATTGATAACATATGCCTATAAGTAATTTAATCATTACCCTAAGAGGTGTACACCTATTGAAAACTTCCATAATAATTAGTGTTTTAATTAAAAATATGAAATGTGAATAATATAATCCTTGCGCATGTCATTCTACAGTCATTAATCATTAGAGCCTATGATTAACTCGGATTATACATTACAGAGATTAACCTCCTTCCCACGTATAAGCTATGGAAGGCGACAAGATGGCACCGCATCTCAGGGTTCTTCAACGTATAAGCTATGGAAGGCGACAAGATAGCACCGCATCTCAGGGTTCTTCAACCATAGGTTAAGTGGTTGGGCTAGTTAATAAAATTCCTGTGAAAAGTAAGTATTAGAGTGATATAGTGATTGGTTGGGGAAGCTAAAACGAATTCACTTCATTTAAATACTCTGGCGGAATCTAGGGGCCCTAATCCATTTCCCCTTACAATGGTGTATTTTTTTTATAGGTGGAGGGTTTGATGTCATTGTTTTCTCATAGTTTGCAAAAAAATAATATGGGGTAAATTTAGATGCAATCTTGCATGAGAGTGACATGTAGATGGTTCAATATTAAACTTGAGCTATTTCATAAATGACCTAATTATGCTTGTGTCAAAACAAATTTTACCTATAAAATAAAGAGAGGAGAAGGTTGAAGGGGAGATCCTATGGTTGGACGAAGATTGTAATGATCGGTGACATTTGAGCCTTTAAATTATGAGTTGGACAATGAAGTGTGTTAAGAGTGGGATCATGTCACTTGTGAGTAGGAACTTCACAACTAGTTTTGTGGTTTATTTTGTATAGGTCGATTGTTGCTCGAGGAAAAAGGGGAAGAAAAGTACCCCTTGCATTGGCAAGGAGACATAGGATGAATCCTCCAATAGATTGACAATCTTGGAGAAGATTGATGAAATTGGAGCAAAGTCAGCACAATCGACGATCATCGTCATTTCAGGTGGGATGCTTCAATCAACAAATTAACTCTTTTATTTGTGCTTTGATTTTTTATCCTTATATGTATTTATGAATCTAGAGTTTATTGTTCCATTCTTATATAAAAAAATAAATAAATGATGCTTCTTGACTTTAAATTTAGTACATTACGAGTTGAAAACCAAAAAACATGACCAAGTACTATGTCACAATGAATTTAAATATTTAACTTAAAACTGAACCTATCACAGCCAAACTTGAAACCAAGCCAAAAGCAGCCTCCTGTTGTTTAATTTTAATTAGATACTTCACGTGCAAGGAAAAGTCTGGAAAGGAAAAGCAATAGTAATTGAAGGCTTTAACACAACTTGTGTGGATGTGCCTCCATAATCCCATATCGTGGATGATTCTTGTCTCCCAACTTGCCCCAAGTCAATATGAGTCATCGTTCGAATTTTGTCTATATTCCCACTATGTATATAATGTATGGAGGAGTATTGGATAAATTACGTTTGAGTGAGTGAAGTTTGAGTGAGTGAAATTTTTTAAGTAATTTTTTTTTGAAATACATGATAAAAATTTATATTAATTAAATAAAATGATGATTTTAAACAAAATTCTTATACAAATCAATTTAAAATATTAAAACAGACCATATTTATTAATGGACTTCAGTAACATACAGTTATTAACTTACCCCAATACTCTATAGTTATTCTAGGTACATGTACATAATCTTTAGCTGATATTTTTAGTTATTAACTTAGTCCATTGTTACCTAGTTATACTAGGTGCATAATCTTTACCTGATATTTTTACCTACATTCATTGGATGCCGTCTCTGATGGCATTGAACTATTCCCTTCAAGATCCTCACGCTTCTTATAAATAGAAGCTTCCTTAGAGTTCTCCATCTATCAGTTTCATCCAAACAACTGTTTGTAGTACTCTGTCCGTGTGTGAGAATGAAGATTGCAGGGATTGTGATAATGGTCGTTGTGGCACTGGCAATTGTGAGCTCCTGTGAGGCTCAGCAAGCGTCCAATGTGAGGGCAACTTATAATAACTATAATCCGCAAAATATCGGGTGGGACTTGGGGAAGGCCTCTGCATACTACGCGACTTGGGATGCCAACCAGCCTCTCGAATGGAGGAAGAAATATGGGTGGACTGCCGTCTGAGGCCCTGTAGGCTCCCATGGTCAGGCATCATGTGGAAAATTCCTGAAGGTATATATATGTTTGCATGCTTAAGAAATCTAGAGTCAAGTTCGATTTCTATTATCTCAATAACCAAAATCTGGTTTATGTTTGTTGATGCAGGTGACTAACAGAGGCACTGGAGAATCTGTGATAGCGAGAATTGTTGATCAGTGCTCCAATGGCGGACTTGATTTGGATACGAGTGTTTTCAACCAGATCGACAGCGATGGCCAAGGACACAACGCCGGCCATCTCATGGTTGACTATCAATTCGTGGGTTGTTAAGCGGTCATGGCCTCTCTACTCTCGATATGTCTACACAAGGTATTATTTATCAACCAGAAGACTCTCCATATCATGAAGAAAGAAATATTGTTAATACCTCTCTTCCCGTGACTTATCAACAGTAGTTATGGTTTCGAGGATATCTTTATCTAAAGGAAGTTGGGAATTCAAGAAATTAAGGAAATTGGAGCGATCCAAAACATTGATGAACTGATCATGCTCCTCCAACAATGAAGAAGCATGATCATTGTCTGCAGAGGCCAATGGAATAGCCTAGCAAAGTGTCATTGTTGTAGACAAAGGCATAGTCTCTCCCACATGTCCAATTTCCATTGTTGAGACAAAAGGATCCAATAGAACCCATATATTTATGAATATTAAGTTCTTAAGTCATAACTATGGGTTGTGGAGATTGCGATGATGGATGAGGTCACATGTGCACAAGTGGAGTCGATGTAAGATATGGGTGGTTGGAGATGAAAGGTTGCCATAAGAGTATTGCACATTCCCATTCTCAGACTTTCATAGGCCATTGTGGAATTATCAATCAAAGCGAAATTAGGTCCCAATGAAGTAGCTAGATGGAGGTGACAATAGGACAATTTGTCAATAGTGACGACCTTCCCTAATGAGGAAAGAAAATGAATTGAAAGACCAAAGAGACCACAACTATCATGGCATACGACCAATTGTGTCCTAAGAGAAGGTTGTATTTGAGAGGATCATCAACCACTTACACCTCTATGGATATAGTTTATCCCCCGAATTCAATAGGCAATGCGGGGATGATTCCATGAGGCCTAAGCACATTTCCATCGAAGGATTTTAACATGGTTGGAGAAGGACCAATCTCAAGGGAGCTAATAGCTCTCCAATAAGACAAGGACATGATGCAAGTTGATGCACCTTCATCTACTACCATCTAGAAGATGTTAGTATTACAATACAACACATGAATTTGGAAAGAAACGAAGTGCAAAATCTTAGGCTTTGCATTGTTCAAGTCAAAATTTATCAAATAATATTTTGTGGGATAGAAAGGTCCTATAGTCGAAAGAAATGCTCTTCTTTGCATGGGACAACTTTGTTGAACCTCTAATGCTGACATAGTGCATGTGGCTTGGGAAAGATATTCCATAATGCAATAATTATGAGCTTCCATAGAATTGGGATTGTGCATCGAACTTTTGATCACATCCTTGGGTAAGCGTGGCACTGCTTCAACCATGTGTTTCTCTATGTGGACAAAATTTCTTGTTTTAAGAGAGGCAATTTATTTCCCTTTGGAACCAAAGTAAAGAGCCTCATAATTACTATCCTTGGTTTGGAGATCCACATCCCATTCACACATGTAAATGTTCATCGAGTTGACCCCTTACTAAGGGGATTCCCAGTTTCCCCCTTGCAGAGGTGCAAGATTATTTTGGAATAAAACAACCATATGTTGGGTGTGAAGGGGAAAATGGTTATTCAACACAATAGGTTTCTAGTGGGCATATCACTGGGATTCCTCAATTTTGGGGTAGTAATCTATCAGATGGTCTTCCTTACAAATTTTTCAAGGGAATTTGAACTCGTTCTTATCTTTTTTATCCTTGCTTGCCTTATTGTCAGTATTCATGTTGTTTCCTTTACCTCCCTTCCTATTTTTATTCTTTTTCTTTCCTATAGGTTGCTAGTTTCCCTTAGGGTTAGATGTAAGCATGGTGTGGACATCGAAGGATTTAATTGGGGTAGAGGTAGAGGTAGTGGACTGTGGAACTACAAGAAGATGTAGATAAATTTTTATCATTTGTCTTGTCACAATATTCTCAATGGAACCAAACACACCATTGACATGTGGTCCCTTCTTGGGTTTCATTAGATCAGTGTCTAACTTTGGTGCAATGGGAAAGATCTTGTATAATTCCCTAGATTGAGAGTAAACCAGATCTAATTGTTGGGCCCTAAGAATGGTCTCTTCTTCTATTGTGACCCCTAATAGGACAACATACTTCAAAATATATGGTAGAAAGTATTTCAAAATCCTTTCAAACAATAATTCTTGAGGAATCTCATCTTTAATTATATGTCATCGTCTTCAACACTCTTTAATGTGATCATATATGAGAGTCGCATTATCCTACCAGAAAGAAGAAAAAATACTAGTTCTTGAGCCGTTATTGCATCTGTAATTGGAAGTGGTTGAGGAATGTTAGAGAGAGAGTGTCAAAGGTTCGAAAAGAAGCTCACATGGGCTCAAGATACCACTTTTCCACTACCTCAGTCAAGGTACACTAAAAGAGTCTCATCCTAATGGAATAAACCATTAAGGAGTTCAACAAACACCACATATGAAACATCATCACGTTATTTCCTAGATCCTCACCAGCTTTTCGATAAATTTCCAAATATCCAAGGGAAGTTTGGTAGGGACTCGGGGACAATTTAGATCTTGAAGCACTGGTTATTGAGTCTTATCATACTCAATTTTTTTATTTGAAAAAAGAGAATCCTAGGTGATACTATCATTTCTTCTAAAGTTGTCACGGTCTTCACAAATGTCAATTCTTTGCTGCATAAAATTTGTGAAGTACACAATTATTGCATTGAACGATTTTTTATCCTTCATTGGGCTTCAAAGATGCAAAAGAAGATATCATAATTTCATCGTCAACATCAAACATGTCGTTTTGGAATTGCATACATTCACAAATTTCACATACAGGGTTGGTATGTTTTTTATTGACTCTAAATATGCCTCAATTGTTCTTTTTTGTTATGTGAATTTCTCGTTTATGTGACATGTGAATTACCCTTTCATTCATGTTTCTTATCTCATGTGCTATGATTTTGCAAATAACTTCTTTGGGATTTTTACTAAGTTGCTTTCTAGCATTGTGCTAACAACTCAAGTTCAATGCAATTGAATTGTGTTCTTTGTTCTCCTGTTATTCTTTCATTTTTCTTTTTCTTCATTGTTTTTTTCAATTTTGTTCTCTCTAGCTATGCATCTTACTTGAGTGGGCAAGACAAAGTTAAAATTTTCTTCTAATGTTTTCATTATTTGTACTAAGGTTAGTAGGTAATATAAATTTCTCTATCTTTGCAACAATAATATAGCTTTTTCCTTTGAGTAATCGACTGTAATTAGTATCTTTGAAATTTATTTGAAGAAATGGTTGGAAATGTGGATGCAAGGAACTCAAGGGGAACTAAATGAGATAGATTTGTTTTGATGAAGCATGTGTTGAATAGAATTTTAGAATAACCGTTTGTGATTTAGTACTCCAAGCATATATGTTAATAGAAAGTAACTCTCATAACCATTGCATTGGAAAATAACATCATTTTATGTTACCTTATTCATACAACACTAACAAATTGATGACATAACCTTACTAGTTAGAAATATATTTCTCTTTTCTAGTGATATCATTAACCATGTATCTATTCAAGAACATAAGTGTTGTAATGTCATGTGCAAGAAAAGAATTATAGAAAGTTTATGAAAACTAAATTCTCAAAGAAGGAACATAAAAGCATGGTGTCAATTTTCAAATGGATTCAAATAAGGAGTCATAGAAACCCCAAACATTAACATCAATCATTTAGAATTTTTTCTTTACAAGTGATTTATGAATAGAAAACATGTCCATTCTAGTAGTTGTAAGGGAAGCTCTACATTCACCTGTGCTAGAAAGGTTATATAAATATTTTATAGGTGTAATTTCTCTCTATGACATAAGTGGTTCAAATTCTCCACATGATGGATTTTGATCACGGAACAATATCTTAAAGTCATATTTTAAGTGTTGAAGTAAATGTATTGTGTCCCTTTTGTAAATGATTAAATAAAACTAGAATAGAAAACTAGTTAGAAAACCACTTAACATAGAAAATATTGCCAAGACCAAAGTCCCCATGTAGATGAAAAGAAGAAAGAGACATCCTATGCAAGTATATCTCAGTGTCTTTGGCATTATGCAATCTTTTTAGAAAATCAACAATTAATTATATTCCCATTGAAAAAAGAAAAAAGAGTTATTGGGTCTTCACAATCCAGGAAATCTTGAATGTGATTTACTCTTCTTTCTCTTATTTCAATAGGCTTATAGTGGAAATGGAGCAAAACCACCAATGCTTAAAAAACAATTCACATATTTTGTACTAGAAATTTTGTAGTGAAAACAAATTGAACTTAGATAAGATGTGATAAGTTTATGTCACATATCACCCACCTATAGCGAAGACATTTGTTGTCTTCAAATAGCATGTTCCATTGAATTTTCCCTTCTCTTCATTTGCAATCCATGATTGAAGGAGGGAAAATACATAATGAAACAAAGGTGATAGAGAAGGCATGCAAATGTGGAATATGTTTAAACTACATGCTTCTTATGGAAAACAAGCATGAATTGTTTCATTTTTCATGGAAAAGACAACTTGGAGATGAAAAGGTTATAGAGATTTGTACATGGGAAAGTCCAGTCACAACTTTGAAGACAAAACCATTTTGCATCATTCCTATGAATTAAAGGAAGAAAATAGTTGAATGTATACAACTAGAAAAAATGGAAGATTGTAACAAGGCTAGTAACAAAAAAATCTAACACTAAAAAACAAAAAATAAATGTTTCAATTTTTTTATTAAGAAGCAGAATCTAGTGATTGTCACACAAGAAAATAGGATACAAATATAGCAAAGGAACAATGGACAAAATGGAAAAATAGGGAAAACGGACTAAATTGAAAAGTCTAGAAGCCATTTGCTATAATAGTATTCTTCACAAGATAATGCTCTATTTGATTGGATCAATCGACCAAACACTCTACAACCATCAAGAACCAAGAAAATAATGTATCTACAAATACGAGCCTTAGTTCAATGGAAAGAACAAGAATTTATACATGTATGGCTTACATATATGTTAGGAAGGATCCCAAGGAGCCACACATAAATAATTCTAGGTAAGGACCTCATCTAGATGGGTAAGATTGTACGATGATTTTAGCGATTGTAGATTGTGATCATGAATTAATTTTGAGAATGTCAATCTACATAGAGATTCAAAATTTCAATTTGATATATACAAACATTTTAATAATTCTTTATCCATCAAATTCTAACAGGACGATTTATATCTTTCTTGTCTTCCAAGTAGTGATTAAACTTGAAGGGTCGGTCCTAATTTAAGTGAGAAGGGTATATACTCATGCAACCCTTCCACAATGAAAAGTTTCAAAAAAAAATTACATTTCAATTGACAACAATAAATTAAGATCACTTGTCATAAGTTTACCTATATCTTTTTATTTGTTTACTCTATATAGAGAATAGACGATATGTGTATGGAACGACAAACCATTTTTGTTTTCTAAGAAATATAATTTTTCCTGCGCAAATTCATAGTAACAAAATATATTTTTTTGAGGATGTATGATCACTTTGTAAAAGACCCTTCAAAAGAAGTGTGAAATACCTTTAGGTATCTATTTCTATAATTTTCTTATTTTGTTAGGATGTCAAAACCCATGACTTTACAAGGAGCCTCTAAAAATCAGTTTGATGGCCCTTCACTTGGTGACATCATGCCCTATGACTAAAATTTCGAAAAAAAAAATATATTAAATATAAATTGATTCAGGGCATGCATGGAGTCAATCATTCATTTCAAACCAAAAAAACATTGAAACACATGAACCTAGATAACAAAACATAAATGAAATGAGAACCTCGAAAACAAAACCAAAGTGAAAAATACATAAATAGGGCCTTACCAATCATTGAAATAGATGGACATGAATGCAAAATACATAAAAAGAGGTGTTTAATTATTAAAACACATAGACCCTGATGGGTTGCACCATTATCTTATATTTTGAACAAAACATGCAATTAGTGACATGTGACCTTCTCTCCTAAGTAATCCAATCAATCAGTGTTTCCTTTTTTATTCTATAGTTTTTCCTTTTGATTCTATAGTTTTTCCTCTTTGGTTAATGCATTTAATGTATTAATGCATTTAATACATTAATGTATTAATATATTTATTATATTAATAATGTATTAATACATAAATACATTAATACATTAATGTATTAATACATTAATGTATTAATACATTAAAGCATTAAATACATTAATATATTAATGCATTAATACATTAAATACATTAATCTATTAAATACATTAATGTATCAATGCATTAATACATTAAATACACCAATACATTAATGTATTAAATAGATATATTAATGTATTAAATACATTAATCTATTAAATACATTAATGTATTTAATACATTAATGTGTTAATATATTAATACATTAATGTATTAATGTATAGATTAAATACATTAATGTATTAATCATATTAATGTATTAAATACATTAATACATTATTAATGTATTTAATATATTAATGTGTTAATGCATTAATATATTAATGTATTAATGCATTAATACATTAATGCATTTAATGTATTAATAATGTATTAATGTATTAATACATAAATATATTAATACATTAATGTATTAATACATTAAGGCATTAAATACATTAATATGTTAATACATTAATACATTAAATACATTAATCTATTAAATACATTAATGTATCAATGCATTAATACATTAAATACACCAACGAATTAGTTAGTTATATTAATGTATTAATAGATACATTAATACATTAATGCATTTAATATTAAATACATTGATGTATTAAATATATTAATAATGTATTAAATACATTAATCTATTTAATACATTAATGTATTTAATATTTTTTGTCACATTGCGACGTTCGAAAAATAGATACATTAATACATTAATGCATTTAATACATTGATGTATTAATGCATTTAATACATTAATGTATTAATATATTTAATATATTAATAATGTATTAATGTATGAATACATAAATACATTAATACA
>JZKD02S1741030.1:1114545-1125789 GCA_000966675.3 Picea glauca | reverse complement strand
GATGGAGGCTGGTAATGCTGACAGGACAAAGCTGGCTGAGAAGAAGAAGATGGGTCCTCCAGGACCATGCTCAGGTAGCTCCTGCTCTCGGTACTCCATGTCTAGGACCATGTGGACCTCGAGACATGATCTCCTAGTTAACCCTAGATATCGGGGATAACAGGGCTCATCTGTCTAAGGTCTGTGAGAGTGCCTCCAAAGGAAACGACTTCCTTCTTCATGGTATTATCCTTCAATGTACATGTCCACCGGGAAAGGTCCTAAATGAACATCAAGTAAGCCCTCCAGGGGTTCATACGTCACAAGTATCATAGCATGTAAATCACATCCAATAATAAAATTACCTAAACATGTGCATCAAACCCCCCTTAACCCCAAATGAATGCTCAAGGATGTTATGTAATTTGACAAGTTAGTTTTGGAGAGGGTATCATGGTGTCCTATTGGGTTAACATCTCTTAAGTTTGGGGTGTTTCTCATGTGGAATCTTGTCCAAGTCATGTAAGTGTATGAGGTGGCATGGGGTATATATTTCAGCATGGGGTGCATGTGATAACATAGAAATGTAGAGTCTTACTTTTGGGTGCCTTTGTGGAGGGCGAGTTGCACCTTGTCATGAATGAAATTATTTCCTATCCCATTCATTGCCTTTTATTATTAGCTTTATTTCTTTTGATATTTTTCCCTTTTCCTTCAAGGAAATAGTTGAGTGCCACTGTCCTGGCTTGATGACCAAAGGTGACAACGCTATCCACAAACATTTCACTGAAATGAGAAGGTTGGCTTGTAATGAGACCCCCTTTTTCTTGGCTATGCCACCAAGAGCCACTACCCTAGTTTGGTGACTAGATAGGTGTTAATGTCATACCGCTACATGCCCATGGTCATAATAGGTCGGCTCGTGATGAGACCTCATATCCATCAACTAGTACCTTGAGTGTTTATGTTATCTTGTGGGTCCCCTTTTCTTATTGAGAAGATCTTCACTGCTTTCTCAGGGATCCCTGGGTGAAGCATCTCGAAGGTTTCAAAATTGGCCTTTAAATATTGCCAGCTAATTTTACCCTCTGGGCCTTTAGCCCCTTCTTCCCACGAGGTAAGGTACAACCCTTCCTAGTGTATCCAATCTCAATTCCCAAACAAGGATAGGGGAAATGGAAGGAATAAAGATGGAAAGTGGTAAGTATGGAGGGAACAAACGATGTTTTTTCACAGATCTTCCCAGTAACAACCCATCCTAAAGGGAAATCAACTTACTAGGGCACCATGTCACCCTTGCAGGTTTGAATGAGGAAAAAAGCATAATTTCCAAGAAAACTTCATGAAATGAAGAAGGATTCAATACAACATGTTCAAGTGCTTCAAAAATTAGAGTGATACATACCATGATTCCCAGACTCATTACCTCATGGAGAAAGAGTCATTGTTACTTCAGGACTAAGCTGGTGTGATGGATATTGCTATTGGTGATACATCGGCTACACTGGAGAAAAGAGGAGCCCTCTGAGGTCATGTGTAAGTCATCTACCTCTGGGTATTCCTTTTCTCAGACCTGCGGGCCTCTAAACATGATCTCCTTAGTTATCCCTAGGCAAGGGGATAACATATGGCTCCAACTTGGGGACATGTTCTCATCATAGAGTGCATGAGAACCTCATCATCTCTGGTATGACTTGCACCTGCTAAATCTCAACAAAAGATATTAGTAATCCCTAGTGTGGTGATATCACCCCTCATCCATATAAAGGCATCTCTGGGATAATATATGATTATGAGCATACATATATACAAGTGAGACAAAATAATATGCAAAATGAAACTACAACTATACTAATATGAAATCCAATGGTATGTATAATGGATGTTAATTCCTACCTACCTCTACTTACCTATTGGTTGAATGCTAGGTGTAGACAAATAATCAGTGAAACCATCCTAGCAATATCTCATAATGCATGCCTATGTGCTTCATCATAAACCAAAACAATGACAAGTTAAGCACAAGAATAACATGAGTTAGAGCATGTATCATATCATCAGAAATCTTAACTTGTCTAGTTCATGGAGGCAGGAGGGAGGGACAAAATTATGCCAAGTCAAACTTCTAGGAAAGTTCTCAATCCATCTTAGAAAAGGATCATGACAGGTCAAAGACTCAAGAAGATGACTCAAAGAATCCGACGGTTGGCTACCTCGGACGCAATTATTTCCTGAGGTCTAAGAAGGGACTAACAAGAACCCAACAGATGACTTACAACCTCTTAGGGGAAGGTTGAAAGATCAGGATAATAAACTTCTTCTTAAGGCATTCAACCTATCCTTGAATTCTAAAAGAAGGCTTTTCCCTAGAGAAAACTCAATACAAGGGACATGTTTCCCAACTACACCCTTAGTGACATAGCGAGGTAAAGTTGTTGAAGGGAGATGGAAAACCTTGTCACAAGTACCTTGCTTCAAGCAAGCAACATCCTCACCCTTATCAAGATATGAGCAAAACGGTGGTTGATAATCTTCTTCATAGAATAAATCCAAGTGCTCAAAGGAACACTCATCAAAATCCTCAAGGTATGACCGAAAACCATCAGGAGAACATAGAACTAGGTCACCCTTGGGTGCTTGGAAAACATTTATAGCTAAATCATCTCCTTGTTGCCAAATGTCAAAATAAATAATAACCTCATATGACAGTTGTAAAGGAAACATTTGGAAATGACCCTCAATGTCGTAAATGAGATCCCTATCATACCCAATCACATCCCATTTATGTTTTCCGACATATATGAACTCATCAATATTATCAACCATATCATTACCTTTATCATAACATGACGGACTTAATACATCCAAGGGATCCTTTAACACCTTTTCACTTTACAAATCATAAAATAAAACATCATAAAAATCCTGGAAAGGCAAACAACTTACGGTATTCGCTTTCTCTTGTGCAGGAGCATCAAAGCCTTGGATGAACTCATCAAATATAAGAAAAAGATTTAGTACCTAGTCCTCATGACTCTCCTCTTCAATCACATTTTCACCTTTATAGGGTCTAGTTCGTCCAAGGATTTACTTACCTCTTCAGCTTATGAATCATAGAAAAGGGTATAATCGAAAACCTGAAAAGGAAAATGACTAATCTCGAATCTTCTACCCGGTGTCTATAAAGAAAAGGAGCAAGGCTTGAAAATGTAGCCCAGAGGCCACTGGATTCGACGTGACAAATCACACCTTCAAACTCTGTACACCCAGGTTTTGTAACTCTTAAAATGTTTATATATCCTAGATTCAATGATAGATCCATGGAACAGAACTCGCGCAGAATTTTTTAAAATAAACGTCAACTGAAAATGATGAGGGATTTTAGCAATTGTATTTATAGCTACTGTGCTTCCATTGCCGTTTATCTTTCAAATTCTTGGCTATATTCATAGCCAACTTTGATGTATTTAGGTGTATGTTTTTAATTTCTCATTGTTAAGGCAAGCAAGTTTATAAATTTATGCATTTTTAAATTAGTTTGCACCTAATGAGGGTATATGGATAGGACATTGTTGAAGGAGGGTATATGGATAGAGAAATTTTTTTATAATGTATAAATGAATACATCAAATAAATTATCAAAACACAGTAAATATATAATCTTAATAATTGAAATTTGCAATTTTAATTTCTAATTAGAATTTGGATAAAATTTATAAAGTGACTGAAAAATAGTAAAAATATAGAACATTTAAACTAAGATATATTAGTATTGGGAAATGACAACTTGGAATTTAATGAAGTGTGTTTTTGGGATTTGTTAGATTTGATTGGTTGTGGAAGATCTTCTCCAACTATCATATCTTATTTATGTGTGTATGGTTAAGAAATTCCTTAATAAATTTATTATGTTGTTGAGAAAACTTATTGTATAAATATTTACATGATTGAATAATACAAAATGAATATTTTTTTATTGTATGAATAATGACTACTCTCACTTTCTAAGTATAAGAATTAATATTACACCTTGGCATGGAGCAAAGTATACTATTAGGGTCCAACTCTAAATGAAGTGTGATAAAAAATTCTTGACTTATATGTAAGTATATGTAAGTGAAATGAGGTGAAAAAATTAAATTACAAATCAATGTGAAAGATTAGAAGGGATCAAAATTATTGTTGAGGTGTAATTTTTTTTTTTTATTTCAAAATATTTTTTCACATAGAAATAAAAATAGAAATATTTTTTTCAAAATAAAAATAAAATTTTACTTTTATATAGTTTTAATTTATTACCATTTATTTGGAATGTGATGGGAGATAATTGGATATTAGATTCATTATTTTTCTTTTTATTTAAAAATTAATATTCAAATAAATATGACTAAAATATTTAATAAAAATTCTCTGCATGGAAATACACATACCCTTTTAGGATATTAAAAATGTCTTTCAACAATGATATTTAATTTCAATTTCAAATTGTCTTTTAAAACACCAAATGATAGTCATTAACCTGTAAATTTATTTAACTCAGTTTACATCTTTTAAAAATAGTAACTATATTTTTCTCTTAAATATAAATTAAATTAAAAATATCAGTTTGCACCTTTATCACAAATTCAGGAGGGAAAAAAATATATTTTTCTCTTAAAATTTTGCACCTTTATCACAAATTCAGGAGGGAAAAAATATATTTTTCTCTTAAATATAATTTAAAAATACTAGTTTACACCTATATCACAAATCTAGGATGAAAAAAAAATAGATATAGACGAAAAAAAAAACACAAATATCTCGACCCTGTGGCGAAATTGAAATAAAAAATCCACAAAATCCAAACACCTGATCGCATTGCAGGCATATACACACCTGTGCCGGCAGCGGTGATGGCTTGGCGCCATTTCTTGTCCAGAGCATCTCCGGCCACGAAAAAGATTTTAAGTCATTTAAGTGTGTGTTTTGGTCGCCATTTTTAAAGGTGAAAGTGATAACTTGGAAAAAGGTGAAATAGAGAAAAGTAAATAACAGAATTAAAAATTTCTTTTTTGGGATTGTTGTAGGTGAAATAGTGAAAAGTAAATAAAAATTTTATTTTTTGGATTGTTTTAGGTGAAATAGTAAATAAGAGAATTAAATTTTCCACTTAGGGGATTTTTTCTAATTAGGGTTATTTTATTTTTTATTACAAAATAAAAAGAGTTCTAAATTTTATTAATATTAAGGGGTGATCACATGCTACACGTGTAACAAACACTTTCCAACTATTTTTCACCATACTCTTTCCACCTGTTGCTTGATTTGGATGGGAGATTTCACCTAGGAGATTTGTATACACTAATCCCAAGGATTTGAGAAGGATGGACATGTTCTGTATTAATGATAAATTGTTGTATGGTTTGAAAGAAACTCCAAGGGTGAATTAGATCATTGTATCTATATTTTATATGTGAACAATGATTTTTTAGTTTTTCATTGAGGACATCTTTATGTAAAGGTAGTTTGGAATTCAAGAAATTAAGTGAATTGGACGGCGAGTGCAAGAACTTGGTCACTGAAAAAGTGGAAACGACATGATTTAGAAGGGGCATTCGCACGATGGAGGTTTGGATATGTCCAAACTTCCATGTACATTTCCACTTAGGTTTAGTGGAAAAACCCCATGCACAATCTTAAGAGCACGTGAGCAATCTCAAGTCTGTCTACTATCGTGCTTTTTTTATTGGACAAAGATATTGGAGATAGAGAAAAGGAAGAAAGGGAGGAGGATGTTGTATGTTACATTTTTCTTAATTTTAATCTTATTTAGTCATTCTAATTTAGTAATTTGCTTCCAATAATTTAAATTTAAAAAAAAAACTAATTTTGTATTTTAAATAAAAAAGGAACCTAATTTGCATGCTATGGTTTTTAAATTGCAACATTGGAACCCCAAGACAATTTAAACCCCTCACAAGAAAACCAAGAAAATCAAAACCCCAACCCACCACCACCACACAATGTAAACACTGCAATTGATGAGGGTTTGGTTATATTAGGAACCCTTGAGGAACAATTAAGGGAGACTAGAGAGCCTAGCAGAGTCTCCTTGGCCACTTCTTTGGACATCATTTCCATTGCAAGTGCCCAAGGGAAATTGACCTCTATTTCTGATTATAGGGCACGAATGTATGAGTACTATAGCACTGGTTTGGACAGAAACCAAGTCAAAGAACTGGACATTTCAAAACAACTAATATTGTCTACTTTTAGGGATCCTAGAAATGGAGAAGAACTACCATTCACTTGGAAACACATCTCCATTGACTGGTGCATCCATCCCCAGATTAGTCAAAACTAGATTGATATGTGGTACATTGTTTTTGATAAACCTCCCTGCAATAACATGGAGATGCCCTTATACTTTTTGAAAAAATTATGGGTAAGCATTTCAACTAATTTGACATTGGTGACTTTCATGGGGTTGGTTGAGGGTCAACACAAGACTGAGAGCATGCTAGGCATGACCTCAAGTTAGGTCCCTATCCCCTCAGGCAAAGTCCTGACCCCCCTACCCACCATCCTCCTGTTGCAGAGAAATTGCAACAAGTACATCTAGCCATCTCCTCTTTGAATCGTAGCCTAGTGCAACACAATAGCTTTGTTGCACTATCTCAGCACGAGCTGTCTGCGAGTGACATTAATAAAGGATTTGGAGCGTCAACATGCACATAAGAGTATTATGAGGAGACAACACATGGACATATTAGTGGTCCATGTGAACCTCACAAATGCTCGAGTTGCAGGAAGACATTATATGGGCCTATAGAGCCCAATGGACAACATAGCTTCATCGAGGAGGTTAGTATATTAATCCTCTCTATGTTCTTCATTCTTATATATTTATTTTGTATTTTGTGTATTTATATAGATATTTGATTGTATGTTGTTTTGTAGTTGTTGCGTCCCAACAACAGACCCTCTACACCTATGGATGCATCAGTGCCTAGCCCCACCATTGATGCAACAGTAGAGGCAACATGTTCATTGGGTGCATCATACACACATGTATGTATCACATTTGATAGATTCAACATAGTCATTTATTTATTTTATGACATCCTTAAATTTTTTATATGTTCTCTTGTTTCTACAAGATTTGAAACTAGGCAATGTCGGGGATCGTCCATTTGGGATGGACAAGTCACCAACATCACGGGTATCATGTGTAAAGTTAAATATCATATAATTCTCAAATTTTTTGTGTTTATGTTTTTGAATTTTACTATTTGGTACTGATAATTCAATTTTATTCATATGTATGTAGGTTGTCGTTATATTTTTTAGTTATAGTAGTATTGCATCCCCTGGGAACCTAAGCATTACTTTTGGGTTTCCTTTCTCCAGGCCTAGGGTGTTGGAATAACTTGTACATCCTGTGAGGGTTCATCACAACCCATCTTCCCTTCCTCTTTCACCATCAAAGAATGGTGGTTTAAGCTTCCTCAACTTTCCTTGCAAAATTTTCAATTCATGCCTTCTTCTTCAGCGCCTAACATGAGACACCTCTGGACTACTTATGAAATCTCTAGATGCATAAAATTTCCTTGTTGAATAGGGAGGTGAGTGATGCCTATGAGTTCTTCTAGAACTTCTTGAATAACCGGTTCTTCTACGGTCATCTCTTCTTCCATGACATCTTCCCTCTTCCTCCTATTTTGTCTTTGATCCATTCTTTGTTTGCCTCTGCAAATGATTTAAGATTTGTGTCACTTGAGAATTTATTTGTTTTTGTTCTCTTATCAGTCTCTCATTGTCTACTTTGTAGCTCTTAACTTCTATTTTCAGGATTCTCACAGTATCTATCAATGTTTCTTACTCCCCTCTGGCCTGGTGTCTGTTGGATTTTGTCTTTGCATTACCAACTTTGATATTATGACCTTTTCCCTCTTTATCATGGCTTGAAGCTCCCCATCCTTCTTCTATTTCTTGAATACGCATTCTAAACTGATATGTTTAAACCCCCTTAATTCTGCAAAATGTGAAAGAAACCATTTTTTTATAATTAAGCATATTAAGAAAAAAAATTGCCAACAATGCTACAGGTCCTTTTTCTTCTCAGTTCATGAAGAAAATATTATCATTCTCCATCATATAACACTTCCATGTTATCCTTTAGCTGATATTGAAATCAATTCTTCACAAGCACTTCCTTCAAACCACTTTCCATGTGACCATGGCTCGAAACCATGGGCTTAATAACCCTTTAGCACCCCGCTTTGTGTTTTTTCTACACAGGAGATGGCGGGAACACCATGTATGAGGGATTAGTTAGCTTCGAATCCCCTTTTTACCTTAGCATGGGACACGCATTGGAACCAAGTCCTCAAGACTTCGGCCTTTGACTCTTTTCCCTTGTCAAATTTTGTTTTCCCCCCGGAGTTACATTTCGTTGAACCCATCAATCATTCCACTAGAAAAAATGAACGGTCGAGATTTAATCTCCCGTCGAATGGAAGGTCCCGCCCCCATTTGGAGGCTTCAATGAAATCGATGGTTGCGACCTAATCAGGCATTGAGATAGATGAATCTCAACCAATTCATAAATTCAGTGCTATGGGGCTCTAGAATATTTCCCTTCCCAAGTCTTCCACTTCCTCATAGTGGCAATCCACCGAAGTACTTACGTTGTTCATCCACGGTTTAATCGGATGATCAAGACTTAATCAAGCATTGAGACGAGTGATCCTTACACACTTTGAAATTTTGATGCTTTGGGGCTTCAAGATATTTCCATTCCTAACTCTACCACTTCCCTAGAGTGAAAATCCATTGAAGTGCTCACCCATCCTCCCTGTGCTTGATCAAATGGTCGAGAAAGGTCCCAAAGGGATATCCGATCAACGGTATGAATTCTTTCGTGACTTCGTTCTTTGACACTTTTCACTGACAGAAACTTGGACACCCTCAGAGTCATAAAATCCTAGAGATGACACGACAGGAAGACATCACCTAGGGTGACATGGACCCATGGCACATGTGCCACATGTCACTAAAAATGAACAGATCGGGGTCCAAAAGGTTCCAAATCTGAGTGACACATGTCCTCACATGGAACCCCTGCCACATGGAATAAGCCATGTCATCAACCACATGAACGATCCACAATATCTTCATCAAGTCCAATGGCCCATGCAACTTCATATATTTACACTTTTGTGAATTCGACACTTCGAGTCTTTGATCAACAACATATCCAGAAATCATCAGAGTAGCGAAGTTTTGAAGTTCAAAATTTGTTAACCCTCCACCACTGCTAAATGTGATGGCCTGCAACACTCACGAAGTCCTTCCCTCGATCTAATGGTCTATGGGAATTCTAGGACTTTGGCGCTCGTGGCAGTTCAACAAAGTTTAAAAATCCTGGAGTGAAATCTCCTGAAGCGGTCAACACCGGGTGACCATGATCGACGACGGAGATTCCCCCACGCCTCCTATCCAATTAGACGACTAACAGGACTTCACGAATCCAAACTTCGACAGTTTGGGCTTGCCTTCCTACCAAGATCGGTGAAGTAACAAAGTTTGAAGTTTTTTCCTTTCCCGCTTGGATTCGATCGACGACTGACGATCGACCCGATAGATCTAACGACTGGGACTAAATCTTTCCCAACCTCTTGTTTCTCCTTCATCGAATGACCCTTGTTCACTTTCCCTCTGATCCAACGATCTATATCTCCCTTGATCCCACAATGGTGATTGTTCCCAAATTCGAAAGGGATGGTCATGATCCCACGATCCCTTACAAAGGAGCTCTGACGCTTTGGCTTCTACGTGAACTCTGCAATGCCATTCCTCTTGAGATTTACAATTTCAAGGTCATAATTGATCTCAACAATGAGACTCTGACCAACATATCCGGCCCATGTCGGCCTGGTGTTTCAACCAGTATCTCTAATACCAATATGTAATGTACCCATCCACCCATAGGCCAACCTACATCACCTCAAGCCCACTTCTGGACGTCTTTTTCAACTTCTGATCTAACTTGTAATTAATAAAGATGCATTTCCTATTCACATGCATAGATCAGATTTCATGCTACAACATAATTAATAAGAAGCATATGTCGCACATAGAAATAACCAACAAGAATGCATATTATGGATACAAAATTCATAGAAAAATAAATACACAAGTAAATAAAACCATAACATAGAACACTTATATTTAATGAAATGAATCACCAAATGGTTGCAAACGAAGGATGTTCCACCCAACCGTAGAAAATGTTGTTCCAAGTCTCAACAGTAGTGTCACCCCCAAGCCAAGGCTTTGAATCCATAAGGACAATTCCAGAGTGTCACTCGGCTTCCCAAACCAGTCAGCTCTCAAGCTCTCACACAATTTTCAACACCCACAACAATCCAAAGTACACCAACTCTCTTCTACCCATCCTACACAACCCAAGAGAATAGGCCCCCTTCTCTGCCACACAGTCTCTCAGGTTGTCCATTTCCTTCCAGGGCTCCAGTGAAGCTGATCTAGAATCTCCATGCTGGGAATCTAAGGACTCGCAATTGTGAGAAAAACTGAACAGATACCAAATCATCTCATATATGCAGGCCTTGATTCATGGCTGGAATACATCAATAGTATCTACAACCAACAAACCATGGCTCCTCTCCAATAGTTCACTTTCCCTTCCCAATCCAAACACGAATGAGGAAATACAAATGGGTGAAAGAATGAATGGAGAGAGAACAAAGTGAAAGGTGTGAACAACGAGCAATTGAGTGAGTGAGTGAGTGAGTGAAGAACAAACTAGAAGAAAAAGAACAAGAATGAGAACGAGAACCCCCCAAACAAACCAGGGATGGGTTTATGTAATTCTTGGAATTAAGGAACCACTTGGCCTCCCCCCAAGAAGCTCATGTAACTGTTATTCTCCATTAAAAAAATGGGTAAATAAAGTATAAAATAAATACTTATCCCCTCAATCCCCCTCTCTTGTGGAATCATAGCCCCCTATAACTCTTGTACTTGTCCGTCTAGTAGCCAGTGATGTATTTATTATTAATAATTATCCAAATATTACATTTCCTAAGCACACTGGACTCTTTCAATTATTTGGCCACTCTGGCCTTTCATGGATTAACAAAATACGTTATTTAATACGGGGCTCAAAACCCGGGGTGTTACAACCTCCCACAGTTGAGAAAAATATAAATGAATTGGGCCCTTGTCTCGGGTCCAGGCCCAGTTAAAGGCTTGGAAAGAATT
>JZKD02S1741030.1:1096285-1108616 GCA_000966675.3 Picea glauca | reverse complement strand
TGTTGAGAGAGTATATGGAGAACTTGATCCACATGGGAAAGATGGGATTGTCAAGTTTTACTATATATGAGAATATCATCAAATAAAACTAATACAAAATGACAAAGAAAAGGATGGAAGACATGATTCATGAGGCTTTGGAAGGTGGAGGGGGAATTACACAGGCCAAAGAGCATGACCAAGAACTCATAGTGACCCTCATGAGTTCAAAAGGTAGTCTTGGGGATGTCAGCTTCTTGCATACATATCTGGTGGTAGCAAGAACGTAGATCAATTTTAGTGAAGTACTGAGCACCACTCATCTCATCCAAGAGATCATCAATGATAGGAATGGGAAACTTTTCCTTGATGGTGAGTTTATTGAGGGCACGAAAGTTAGGAAACATGCACCAAGTGCCTTGTTTCTTGAGTACCATGACCACAAGAGAATAATAAGGGATGGTACCAGGGTGGATAAAAACTACTTGGAGCAATTCATGCACTATTTTATCAATTTCATTATTTTGGGAAAAGGGATGACGATAAGGGAGAACATTGGGAGGAAGAGTGTCAGGAACAAGGGGGATGGAATGATCATGAACACCACAAGAATGAAAAAGTATCTGAGGAGTGGAAAGAAAAAATTGATGTATGGAGAGGATAGCTTGGAGGTCAGGATGCAGAGAGGTTGTCTCAACCACTTGAATGGAATGGAGTTGATCAATAATACTGGAGTGGCCTTTCTTGAGGAGATTTTCCATGCGATGGGAACTGATGATCTCAGGAGAACCAATTGTGAGACCTTGGAATTGATACATTTGTCCCTCCTATTGGAATTGCATGGTTAATTCATTAAAATCCATAAGAATGGGACCCAAAGTGCGTAACCATTCAACACCTAGCACAATGTCACAACTTCCCATGTCAATGGAAAACATATGAGATTTCAAGTGGTAATGTCCAATTTGAATACATACATTTTCACAACTCCCACCACATTTCATGGACCACCATTGGCTATCATGAGTTGAAAATTATTGACAACACAAATATAGAAATTAGTTTCGTGGGTAATGCGATGATGAATAAAATTGTGGGTGCTACCACTGTCAACAAGGATGATGACCTTCCTATGCTTAATATAGCCAATGAACTTGAGGCTTTCTGGAGTAGAGAAGCCAGTGAGGGAATGTAAGGAAATGACTGGGTCAACTTCATGTAGGTCAATGGTCTCCTGGGTAGAATTAACAAAGGAGGGCTCTTCAACAAGGGGAACTATCACATCTTCTTCAGGAACGTATTCAAAAATGACCATAAAAAGTTTTTGTTCCTTACACTTGTACCCCGAAAAATATTTTTCATCAAAATTATAGAAAATACCCTTCATTTGGTGTTCATCCATTTCATCCCTAGTTAATTTATGGACCTTGAGGGGAGTGGAAGGCGGTTTAGGATTAGTGGGTCGAGGGTGAGGAACAAAAGAGAGTTCTTTGTTCTGGGAAAAAAACAACTTGTTGGGCCTCCTTGGCACATTTAGTAGCTTCCAACCAAGTTTGAGGTTAGGCCATGAGAACCTAGGATCATATTTCATCCTTTAGTCCATTGATAAATCATTCTCATAAGAGAGCAAGTGACATGCCCTTGGTTCGAAAGGAAAAATGATCAAAAGTAGTTATAAATTATTCCAATATGCCTGACTGTTTCAACTTGGTCAAATGACCGAGATAGTGGGTATCAATGTCAAAGCGGTCATAGAGCCCTGCAACAAACCCGGTCCATGCAATATACCCCTGAAGTAAATTTTTACGCCATTTCCACCAATGACATCGCTCAGGATCTAGATAGAGGACAACATAACAAAGTTTGGCCAACTCATTAGTAATACCAGGCAGAGAAAAATAATGCTCCAATTGAGTGACCGGATCCCTGGGATCAAAGCCATCAAATTTATTGACCTCAACATGAGTAATACGGGGGTCATGATGAAGGGATTTGGATTGAAAATGTAGAGAATGAAAGGAATCAACAACATCTGGTTGGTCCGAGGAGGAAGGACCCAGAGTGCAGTTCAACAACTAGTTGACAACATACTAGAGGGTGTTAAATTGGTTCATGAATTTGGCATCGATGGTGTCAAATTGGTGATGGACTTGGGTCTCGAAATGTGCAAGGCAAGAATCAGTAGAGCCAATCTCATATGTCACTTGTTGGATGGATTCCTTGGCTTGATTGATGGAAGCTTACAGTTCTTGGTTGCGAGTGTTGGCCATTTGGAGAGGGGGAGTGTGGGTAAGGTAAAATGGGTGGGTGGGACCACATAAAAGAACTTATAAGTGATAGGTACCATGACGATTAGGATGAGAAGGGGAATATAATTGGATAGGCGACAAAATACGGAAGCTGGGAAGGGGTTGGGTCCATTGAAAAAAAGGCTTAAAAATGAAAGGTACAACTGCGATCAAGACAAAAAGGGGAATCCAATGGGATAGGTACCAAATAAGTGTGTTGGCAGGGCCACTATGCTCGTTTTTTTTCTCTTGTAGATTTATACTTTGAGCTGAAGAATATTGCAGTGTTGAAATCTCCAAATTATTAACAAGAAGAAATATGTAGTAATTTTGCAACCAGAATGCAGGAGGCACAATTGTGTGGCAATAGGTCTTGTCTATTTTGTTTATGTTTCCTTCCTAAGGGTTAGGGTATGCAGGGTGTCTACAGACAAGGGTTTTATTTGTGTTATATCTCTCTAATATATGTGTGGGGTCCAACAATAGTACTCGACACAATATCTCAGGGCACCAACTAAGGAGGCTAGATTGTTCCCTTATCCGTACTACTTGACTACCCAAGTACTAGAGTATATCTTCCCAAGTTATGTTCTCGATGCCACTATAACACTCAGGTAGCCAATCGTTTTATCTATAGAGGGCTTCAGGAGATCTAGGTCGATCTGAATACAAATGTTGTCTGATGTGCTACCACTCAAAGGGGTACCAACAAGGGTTACAAGGGTGACCAAAATATGTGTGCTTGAGTACCAATTGTATTTCCTGCATGTATCACTCCTTGACCATGGATTTATGCACATAACGATAGATCTCTATAGCTTTAAGACATCAGAATACGTCTCTACCCTAAAAACAATTAACCCACAATTTTATGCCGAGGAAAGTTCTCTAATACCACTTGTAAGGTACCGTGTCTATTATATTAGAAGAACAGATAAATAATGCAAATAATACCACTGAGATAGCAACATAGTATGGAAATACTACAGAGATAGTAGTGAAACAACAAATTATTTGGAACCACAACACTGAAATTATACCTTTATTGATAGGAAACAATGTTCACTTGCCTCTTTGAGGGGGAAACCTCCAACAAAGAAAAAATCTATTACAATAATTCTTCAAGACAAAACTTCTCATAGCCTCTACTCCTATTTATACTAGATCTATCTATCCAAAATAATAATCTAGAGGAAGATCCTTCTATAAGCGGAAGCTTCTATTAGGTCTTCTTACATCCGACTTATTCCTCCTTATTGCTAGGCCTTATTAATATTGACCTTTATTAAATGGAAATATATTATTCTATCCACTTGAGGGGTTAGGGAGGTTAGGCCCCTAGCACAATATATATCATATATCAAACATGTAAAATCCTGAATTTTTCATGATTTTGGGATCCTGGCTACATTGTGCAATGTTGAACAAAAGAATGGTTTCCTAGTTGAATGCTAGATCGTTATGGTCTACCCTATAATCCATTAGAAACCACTCCATCCTCAAATGGGTTCTCATATCCTCATTGAGAGCCTGTATATCATGGTATTTATTACTATGTATGGGTTCTTAAGATATCGTGATGGGACATATCGTTTCCCTTTCTTCACCCACCACTCTTCATCATAGAACTAGTGCTCCATGAGTTTCTCGAAGTCTCCATGTTTGACTCTGAATTGTTCGATAAAAGACTCGTTCATGGATATTTTAGGTTTCAGAGTCTGATTCCTTGCTCTGATATCGTCTTCTTTGAGTGAGGCAATCAAAAGGGCTGAACCGTTTACTATCAACCTCGTATATTTCTAAATATAAGTGAAGCACCATCTAGCTACATCATTATATGGAAACAACTCTGGGGGAGTGGCTACAATATGTATCCAACTCTTCCTAATATTAATTTATGTATCAATGTCTGGATCATTAGATGGGAATATTTCATTCTCAAACATGTTTAGGATATTGGCGTAGCTGAGGTAGTGCTCCATTCCTTCATGGTTTTTGGTGTCAAAAATGTTATATGAATCTGGAATTGAACCTAAAACCTGCATTCCAGAAGTTTGGATTTTTCCTTTTATGGTGATCATCCTGGACATCTCATCACCTGCACAAACAAACAAAACTATAGTTAATAGAGTCATTTTATGATTTAAATAATAATACTAGAAAAATTAGTATCCTAGTTGCTTAGAGGCCAAGAGCGGTAGTCAATTAAGTAGAGATAACAAAGAATTGTAGGTGTGGCTTTCATTTTTTCTTTTCGAGCAAGTGAGAAAAAACATGAGTCTTGGTGTTTTTTAAAATATTCTGTCAATTCCCTCCAAACCAAAAAGTAATTAATGAAAGGTGGTATACATCTTGGGCTTGGTTAACGGAGTACATAGAGAGTAAATGTATTTGTGAGTGATTGGCGGTTATAGTCGTTAGGTAATGAGAGAATTTGAAAAATTGGGGGGAGCCATAAAGATATCATTGTCGGCAGTTGATGGGAATGTGAGGTGTGGATATAGGTGAGAAAAAAACCTCTGACGATGATAATTACTTGATTAACTGCTTAAGTGTGATTACAGGGTCTAAGTTTGACAAAAGAAAAACTTTTAATGTTGAATTAGATGATCGTTGGGAATTAATCATTTGTTCATTAATGATGACAAGATGTCGAGGTGGCCATGGGGGACACATTACTTAGACAAGAGTGAGATCTATGACAGAGAAGTGATCGGTGATGACTTGGTTCATATGAATTGCAGGATGAGAAACGTGACAACTAGATAACAAAGAGCGATGGCATCGTCAGTAGGAAGTGTAGGTATAGGAAAGTGTCCAAAGAACGACGAAAATCATTCGCCAAAGAATGTTAGCCACTATTAACTTGCCACATGTAAGAAAAAAGAAAACTTATGCAGTGGTTGATATGAAGGGCCCGTGAGGAATATACTTTTCAAGGTGTACTTTGGAGAAAGGGTCATGCAATCAATTTGGTTGTGACTAGGAGAGAGAAGGGCTCATCGTCGTTAGCAAAATGGACAAGAGAATGAGGATGATAACACATTGCTAACTTCTGAAAACAAAATTATGCGACATCATCGCCAATGAAATATGAAGGTGTGCATGTAGGCACATTTGATAAGGACCCGATGATGAAAAGGAAATAAGGGAGTAATGTGCAAAGTAGGTGGGGGGCGACCTAAATTTAGTACTTTAAGTTCTGAGCATGCAGATGAAGGTTAAGATAAAGACACCTCATGAAAAAAAAAGTGTGTATTCCCACACTAAGACTAAAAACATTTAAGTGGGGAATGGGTTGTTGTTCCATCACAACAAAATGCAAGTGAAGGCATGGCATGGCATGGAAAGTAAAGGAAAGGCATGGAGACACAATGGAAGTGAAGGAAAGCAAAGGTATTTCAAGTGAAGGAAAGTGAAGGCATGGAAAGTGAAGGTAAGTGAAGGTAAGGAAAGTGAAGGAAAGGCAAGTGAAAGTGAAGGAAAGGAAAGTGAAGTCAAGGCAAGTGAATGAATGACAAGTTAAGGTAAGGAAAGTGAAGGCATGGAAAGTGAAGGAAAGTAAAGGAAAGTGAAGGCAAGGCAGGGAAAGTGAAGGCATGACAAGTGAAGGCAAGGCAAGTCAAGTAAAGTTATGGAATGGCATGGCATGGCAAGGCAAGGCATGGAAACAAAATTAAAGTTAAGTAATGGAAACTGAAGGAAATTGAAGTAAAGTGAGGGCAAGTGAAGGCATGTCAAGGAAAGGCAAGGCATGGAAAGTGAGGGAAATTGAAGGCATGGAAAGTGAAGGAAGGTGAATGCAAGTGAAGTCAAGCCATGGCAAGTGAGGGAAAACCAAGGAAAGTGAAGGAAAGGAAAGGAAAGTGAAGTGAAGACAAGTGAAGGCAAGGCAATTGAAGGCATGGAAAGTGAAGGCAAGGCAAGTGAAGGCATGAAAATTTAAGGAAAGGCAAGCAAAGTGAAGTCAAGGAAAGTGAAGGAAACAAAAGTGAAGGCATGACAAGTGATGGTAAGACAAGTGAAGGCATGGAAAGTGAAGGAAAGGAAAGGAAAGTGAAGGCAAGGAAAGGAAGGTGAAGGCATGGAAAGTGAAGGGAAGGAAAGTGGATGCATGGAAAGTGAATTCAAGGAAACTGAAGGCATGGAAAGTGAAGGCAAGGCAAGTCAAGTGAAGTCATGGCATGGCATCGCATGGCAAGGCAAGGCATGGAAATAAAATGAAAGTGAAGGCATGGAAAGTGAAGTACAGTGAGGGAAAGTGAAGGCATGGAAAGGAAAGGCAAGGCATGGAAAGGCAATGCAAGTGAAGGCATGGGAAGTGAAGGAAAGTGAAGTAAAGTGAGGGCAAGTGAAGGCATGGCAAAGGCAAGGCATGGAAAGACAATGCAAGTGAAGGCATGGAAAGGGAAGGAAAGTGAATGAATGTGAAGAAAATTGAAGTCATGAAAAGTGAAGGAAGGTGAATGCAAGTGAAGGCATGTAAATTGAAGGAAAGGAAAGTGAAGGAAAGCCATGGCAAGTGAGGGAAAACCAAGGCAAGTGAAGGAAATGAAAGGAAATTGAAGTGAAGACAAGTAAAGGAAAGGCAAGTGAAGGCATGGAAAGTGAAGGCAAGGTAAGTGAAGGCATGAAAAGTTAAGGGAAGGAAAGGAAAGTGAACTCAAGGAAAGTGACGGCAAGGAAAGGCAAGTGAATTCATGGCAATTGAAGGCAAGGCAAGTGGATGAATGTAAAGTGAAGGAAAGGCAAGGGAAGTGAAGGAAAGGCAAGGCAAGTGAAGGCATGGCATGGAATGGCAAGGAAATATAAGGCATGGAAAGGAAATGCAAGTGAAGGAAAGTGAAGGCAAGTAAAGACATGAAAAGTGAAGGAAAGTGATGGCAAGTGAAGGCATGGCATGACATGGAAAGGAAAGGAAAGGCATGGAGAGGAAATGAAAGTGAAGGCATGGAAAGTGAAGGTAAGTGAAGGAAAGTGAAGACATGTGAAGGAAGGTGAAGGCATGGAAAGTGAAGGAAAGGAAATTGAATGCAAGGAAAGTGAATCCAAGTGAAGGCATGGCAAGTGAAGGCAAGGAAAGTGAAGGCATGGAAAGTGAAGTGAACTCAATTGAAGGCAAGACAAGTGAAGGCATGGAAAGTGAAGGAAAGGCAAGTGAAGGCATGACAAGTGAAGGGAAGGAAAGGAAAGTGAAGTCATTGCATGACATGGAAAGGAAATCAAAGGCATGAAAAGGTGATGCAAGACAAGGAAAGTGAAGGTAAGGCAAGGCATGATATGGAAAGGCAAGGCATGGCATGGCATGGCATGAAAAGTCAAGGAAAGGCATGAAAATACAAGAATACCATAACAAACATAAAATGATGCGAACATTATTCCTTTCACATACCTATGGTCATTCAAGTAGACCATCAGGATCACTTCTAATATTGACTGTCTCCATTAAATTCTCATGCCCAAAGTAAGAAAAGAAGTATCTTACCTTTGATGATTTCTTACTTGGAATTGTTTGAAGTTGGAGGTTTGTACCAATAACAAAGTTTGTAAAGTGGTATATGACTTGACCTAGTTTATAATATTGAAATACATAACCACTTTTCTTTCATGTTCTTCCATCCTGTGTCAGACATTATCCTTTAATAACCATTAATTGAATCAAAAATTCAATGCCTTTGGAGTTTGTTACTGATCACATGAGGGTCTAATTTCGCTCTAAGCATCGTTCCAACCAATAATCAGTGCCCTGTTGGCATGTTTTTAGACAGAGGCAGAGTATGCATGTTTGTCATTGATGGCAAAGATCAGCACGATCAGTAGCATAACGATAATGGAAAGATCAGCAGTGTAAGCTCAAAAGGAGAAAAAAAGTCAAAGCATGAAAAAGGTTTCATTTTGGAGTTTCACAGATCGGGAAATCCAAAGGAAAGAGGTTCAAACTCACAATATGTGAAATCATGATAAAAATCCTGACCGTTGGAGTCATAGGACACATGACAAGCGATTGGAATTTTGTTGACTTGCACATTTGAGGAGTCAATGGAGCATGGTGTGGGAAATCGCGATATGCGAGATCATGAAAATATCTGGACCGTCGAATCATCGAGATCGTGGACCATTGATCAGGCCTGACGAAGGCTCGTGAAGTTGTGAAATTGCGATAAGATATTGACCGTTGATCCAAGAGGGACATGTGGCAAGGGATTAACTTTTCGCTAACTAGAAATCCAAAGGAAGGAAATGCTCTAATCTTGCAACTCGTGATATGAAAAATCGCGATAAGGTCTGGCCCGTGGTCATAGACAAGGTCACATTGTCGAAGGCTTAGGGGAAGAAGCTAGCAGTGCTAAGCTCCATCTCAGAGTCTCAATGATCACAACTTGGAGTATCGAGATCCTTCATCACAAGAATTGTGATATGCGAGATTGTGATGAGATCTAGACCATCGGATCATTGGAGATCTCGACTGTTGATCAGGCTCGATGAAGTTCATAAGTTTGCAAAATACAAAGCGCCTTTTGGCGCAGCCTGTGGTCACTGTTGGTGGTCACGTGGGGGGAAGAATCTAGTGGTGCTAAGCTCCATCTCAGAGTCTCGACAATCGTGACTTGGAGTGTCGAGACCCTTCATCACAGGAATGTTGAAATCAGAAATCACGAAATTCAAATTCTGTTTAGTGCTCGGTCACAGCTAGTGGGCATATGAGATAAACACGAAATCCTGTGGATTTAATCCAACAGTGCTGGTTAATTGGAAACTTGATCGAAGGGTTGTTGTTTCACCTCACAGGTAATCGATTAGTTATGATTCAGTTAGAAGAATTGAATCATGATTCTTGGACGGTTGGTGATTCAGTTGCTGATGCGTTTTCTTGGAGATTCAAGGTGTAATTGAATAAGTGGTATAGGATAAAATGGAAACGCAATGACCGTGGAAGGTTGGTTGTTCTAACCGAAACAATGATATGATCTGTAAGATGGGTAAAATGAAAGAATGAAGTGGATGAGATAAAACTCAGAGATGAGTAATAGTCGTCGAACAGATAGAGGCAAGAGCAGAATAACATAATAGCATGTAGCAGAGTAGAACTGCAGAACAATTTTTGAACCAGAGAAGAATTGCAGAACAATGAAGAAGGGGTAAGAATTGAATAACCTGTATTGTTTGTTTGTCAATCTATTATGGATAATCAGGGTGGTAGGGTGGTGCTAGGGAGGACTCTGGTCCTCTGATATTCGAGTTGGTGCTTGAATATTGGGAGTTGTAGCTTCCATATAGTTGTGGCTAGAAAAACAAGGTGGCAGGGTGGTGCTTGGGAAAACATAGAGTTTTCTATATGTAATTTGGTGCTTGTATAAGTGGAATTAGGTGCTTCCATCCCGTGGGTGCTGGAACACTTAGGGAGTTGGTGCTTCCTTCTAGTCGGTGATAGAGAAACCAGAGAGTTGGTGCTGTCAACAAGTTGGTGCTTGTATAAGTGGAAGTAGGTGCTTCCATCCAGTCAGTGCTGGAACACTTAGGGAGTTGGTGCTAGAGAAACTAGAGAGTTGGTGCTCTCAACAAGTTGGAGCTTGTAAAACAGAGCTAATAGCCTCACTTTGAGTTGGTGCTCAAACATAGATGATGTACAAAACTTAAAAGACTTCCTATCATTTCGAAGAAGAAGAGGTTTTCTCCCTTTATGGGTTTCCTCGTGAAAATCTATCTCTGTGTATATCTTGTGTGTGATTGATGCTCATTGTTTATGTTGTTCATATGATGTATAATATTGATGGTCACTTGATGAAAGATTAAAAACGGTTTAATAGACTTAAAATTGTTTTAAGCATAGTAACAATTGATTCACCCGCCCTCCCTCCCCCTCTCAATTGTCTTAGTAATTTCAACATGCCCCATTCATGAGCTCTTGGGGGAACGACTTCGTATATGTGCCCTGCAAAAAATGTAGTACCAAAATTTGAGTCCACTAAATGACCAAAGAATAAAACATTGATGTTGGTTATTCAAAACTTAATAGAAGGATTCAACAAACTTGACAATACAATATCTGAGACATGATCACAATCCGTTGAAATACTTGATTGGTTCACCTCCAACTGGGATAATTCCATAGTTATATGTTGACTGATTGGGAGTGATACATTATCCCATATATCAACCCAGTCTCTTTATTCACAATCATCCCATTCATTACTACTACATGAACCATAGAAGAAAGAGATTTTTCTCATCCATATTTCAACTATTTCATTTTATGATGTTCTAACTGAATTGAATCCACGAGTTCCCTGAATTATTTTTCATCCATACCATTGTGATTGATCTAGATCAACCACCTCCCAAAAATATCTATGTGCATTTCCTTTCCTGTGTGATTGGTCATCACGAGTTCCTGTTCTCTCTCCCATTACTGAAGAAAACCATTCAACAATGGATTTCGCATCTCGAATGAGGGAATTAGTTGTGAGCTTCATTTCTTTCCTGCGTAACGCTCTTTTTATGCATGCACATGCTCCATAATGATCCCCTTTCCCATTCCCGGACTCAAAAAAGTTTCAAATGTGTGGTACCTTTAGTTTTTTATGCAACATACACAACCATTGAAATACAAAAGCATCTTTGAACTAACCTACACAACCATCTGACCAAATCCAATGTTGATCCATCTATATGTTCTTCTCCTTAAGGTGATTGTAGAACAACTAAAAACAATGATGTACATAGGCTAAGTCATGGCACCGATCATCGCTTATGTAGAAGTGATACTCTTTCAATATAACTCGGTTTTGTTCAATACTATCTGGTCCATGCATGTATGTGATATGGACCATCATGTTGACCTTCTCTGAGCAATAATATTGGCTTTGAATCTCATTTTGCAGCTGACGGGTGTAGTTCTCAGTAAAATAAACCACCGATAACACAATACAAACATAAAATGTATATTTTCATATTCTAAAATTCTCATCCTACCATCGAGACACATGAAGATGTTGATCATAATGTTGTGTCTTTTTGAAGTCACAAACTTGTACTTGGGAAGTAACCAATTCTATATTTTTTGTTTCTTGTGTTCCATCAATATCATGTGTGACATATTTAAAGCTTTGCAGGGTAACCTCTTTCCTCCCCAATTCATACTCATTGCTTACATGGATGCACTTGCTCAGTAATTTCATTCCACCACACCTAGGGAATGTCCCATACAAGCATGTTTTTTTATAAAATGTAAAACCATCTAGCCTTGTACACAAGATGTTGTGAATAAAGTCTCTAGATGATTACAACAACAATATAACGAAGCATTCCTGCAAGAGGGTGTTATGCAAAACATGAGATGTGTGCGTGCATGTGTGTGTGTGTGCGTGTGTGTGTGCTTGTTTCATAAAAATAACCATACTCAATGTGATATCTACAACAACATGTGCTACGAATTGTGTTTATTCGAACATACCAAGGCTTGCATTTATGGAAAGATCTTTGGCCCAATCTAAGTGCATTATGTATTGTTCTGAATCTCTCATACAATTTTGTCTGTGTAATTTCAAGAAAGTGTTTAATATGGGGTTCACAGTCCCAATATCCCCTTCTCAATTTTAGTACATCGTTTTGGTTGGAAGAAGGCCTAGTGTTCTCATGCCAGAAATCCTGAACTAGTCCCTTAACCGTTCCAATTAACTTCATGTTAGAACAAGGTAGACTTCTACTTAAGGCCCATAAACATGTAGGTTCACTTGTGTTGAGGCTATCTCGTCTATGAGAATACTTTCAAAGGGTTTTGAAATTTCATTTAAAGAGGTTGGAGGTTTTTTGTAGAAAACGATATTTTCTTGTGATCTTGATAACAAATGACTGTGACAAGACATGTCAGGCTGCATTGCGGTCTTTAGAACAAGATTTCTTACCGATTCTTTGAAACGAATGTACAAGGTTTCTAAAAATATTATGACTTGTATCTACACTTTTGACTATTTTAATGCCTAAAATTCTCCTAACAACAGTCAAACTTCTATATTTTAACAAAGCTAAAAATAATTGACATTTAGCAACATCGGATTTTGGTT
>JZKD02S1741030.1:1054238-1085025 GCA_000966675.3 Picea glauca | reverse complement strand
AACAAAAATATACACTACCATATTAATTTTTATTTTAAGTTTTTTTGTTAATTGAAATCATGATAGATTTAGGGACATTTAAGTTGTCATCTGTTTGGGTCACAACAATCCTTGGTATGGCTGGATTTTTAAGGTGTTGCCTTTCAACTATAACAGGTTTAAAACTGAAGTAGACATAGAGAACATACTAGAGTTACTATAGAAAACAAAACCTTTCTAAAGAACTAGCAAAATATGATAAACAAAAATTAAAAAAAAATATTTTAATCATTTTTTAAAATTATTTTAAGTTAGTAAAAACCACAATATCTTTGGCACCATATTTTTTGATTTGTAGTCCTCCAATATACATCCCTCTCACTATCTCTTCTTGTTTTCAATCCCTCCATCTACATCCCTCTCACTTTGAATCATTTGATTAAGTACCTTCTAGTACAATATACATGTAACAAAAACTTGACCTTGGTAGGGATAATGTGACACTTTAATAATGTCAATTTCTACACTATTTTGTAATTCTCAATTGCAAGATTAGTATTGAGTAGCGAAAGTTACTTTGAATTTTGGTTACCTTGCATAACTCTATTTTATGATTTCGAGGAACACAAGAAAAAATAGAATAACAAATTTTGATAAGAAAATAAGATTTTATGTCATTAATAATACAGTATTGATTTATGCCATTCTTTTAAATTTTACATTAAAATAATACAGTATTGATTTATGCCATTCTTTTAAATTTTACATTAAAATAATATGCTAAAAAAAATTCCATAGATGAATGAAATTTAACTCAAACTATTCAAAATAGAGAAAGTTCAAATTAGTAGTACACTATGAAGACCTTAGGAAAGCACAAACCACAAGTAACAAAAGGGTTGGATACCCATAATGCACATCATTACTAATATTTCAATACGTAAGAGACTAACCACAATCCAAATAAAGTGGTAGAAGTTTTATATACTAACCAATGTAGCTCAGTGATTCAATTGCGTGATTCAACAAGAAGATTATTTGCAAATATTTCTTTTTATAAATATGAATTCAAGAACTAACAAATCTCACTAATGTATTATTAAGGAACAAATCTTTCAACGTTAAACATCTTATTAGTGATTGATCCTTGTCATATAAGAATTCACAACTCCAAATCTTTACCAATCAAAGTTTTAATTCCTTTACATTAGTGTATTTATTCTCAAACAAAAAAAACTTAGCCTTACCTTTAAATCACAATAACCTTTCTTTACAAAAAAAAACTTAGCTTTACCTTTAAATCACAATAACCTTTCTCTATAGATAGTAATTTCTCCTTTCTCAAATTATAGATAGTAATTTCTCCAGAAGATGATTGTGTATACATAATTAAAAGAGAAGAATATAAGAACAATTCATCAATAGTGCTTTAGTAAAATTTGATGAGTATCTAGAAAGAAGTCCAAGCATTGTGAAGCCAAATGAACACATAGTGGAAGGTTGAAGCAATAATCACATTTCAGTAATATGAGGAAGGTGAGGAGGTGGAATTTCTCTCTCATTCCAAAAAAAAACCAAAATAACGGTCTCAACCTTTCGAAATGACAAGGTGATGTCGAAATGACAAGGTGATGCCGCTGTTGATGGTTTTTATCCGTTTAGTGGAAGGTTGAAGCAATGATCACATTTCAGTAATATGAGGAAGGTGAAGTTTATGTGGTATAGGGTGTGAAAATGCCAAGTTAAAAGTACATATATATATGGTATCTTATGGAATAAAATATTTCTAGTACAACTAACTACAATACAAAATTATTTGAAATGCAAAATTATTTGAATTGTTATCAACCCATCTTTATTACAAAATGACATTATTTAGTGTAAAGTAGTGAATAGTTTGTAATCAATTATTGTTGTATTTGTATTAGAGTATTTAAGCATTTGATTATTTTATGTACGTGGTAATTATTTGATGTACATGGTAAATATTCAATACCAGAGAAAATGTTTAAAATATTAATAACGAAAAAAATCATAATTTTGCACCAATTTTATTATAATGTGATCCAGATGGACATTAATGGTCACCCACCTCTTCCATTGATTCAACATAGGTTTCCATCTTGGTAGTTGTTTTATCTATCGTTTTTCAGGTCCTAAACTTTTTGGGTTGGTTTAAGACCTCAAACGATGGCTTTTAGCCAATCGGGGTCTAGTGCTTCCATGGCATGCTCAGCCCTGCCAACAATTGTACATCTCAATTAGATATTTCCTACAAACTATCCTGTGCCGAAAACATAGATTGTATGCAAAAGTTGTTCTCCTAAGAATTTGTCGTATCAATAGCCACCTTGAGGCTCACAATTCTTTTGGCGCTTCATCTCCTATGGTTAGGATTTTTTACTCTTAGGGTTTATTGATTTATGTTAAAAGGACATTTTGGCCTATTGAATTTCATATTGCAAATGAGCATATACAACGCCTCTCTTTTCAGTGATAAGCTACCACCATTCTAGATAGTTTGTACTATTTGCATTTCATAATCTTTTCCTATTTCATTTATTAATAGAAGTTGGTTTTTACTATATTATTGTGCTCCCTGCAATATTTTTATGTGTGTTTCCATTCATATTTCTATCCTCCATTTTGTTCTCTATATAATCTAGATCAATGGTATTAGAGCAATTTGTTCTTTCTTGTTTCTCATTGCATGTCCCCAATGAGGTTAGGGTATATATATTTGGGTCTCAAACTAATTTCACTTGGGGAAGACCATTCTCATTAGCGCATGAGGCCACCCATGGTAGATGAAAAGAGAGATGAAAGATAAATATATCCTATCAAGTTATTGCTCGAGGAATCCCTTGCATGAAAGAGGAATGAGATGATGAAAAATTTCACCAAGATCCTTCAACAAATGCCCACAATGGTTGAGACACCTTCAACAAGCAACCATTTTGGAGGTGCAACACTCTTCAAGGTACAATTTAACTTTGAAATTCTATTATTTCAAGCAAAGATAGATGCAAATGGTTTGGATACATTGTTAAATCTATTAGAGGGTTATTACTCTGTTCAATTTTTCTCAGACATCAAAAAGACCACCTTTGCACTCCTTAAGGTTGTTCTCCATGTCAAATATTGATGAGAAAGTTACTAGGAGATCCATGATGGAGATGAGTGTACAACATTTAGGAAATAACCCATTTGAGCGAATTTTTTTTATTCCCTCAAGGAGGAATTCTACTCTATCAAAAATTATGATGACCAATATATGAGATGGAAAAATCTACATCATGAGAGAGACTAAATGGTGCTAGAGAACACTAATGTCTTTGTTGGCACCCAAAGATTTGGGTCCTTTTTTATGCGCATGCATAAACAAAAATTGTGTGTGTTCATCGAGTAGTTCTACAAGCACTTAAGGAGATGTGTGAAAGAATTCCATAGTGTACGCATTAGACCAGGTTTTGTTGAGCAGTGCATCTAGTCTAAAGGCGGTCAAGGGCACGCCAGTATGAGTTTTTTTATTTGAGCACATTGGTCCCAGTTTTGTCAGTTGCACCAAAAATAAAGAAGAATCTCGATGGAAGCAAGAAAGGAATCACCGAGATATCTCCCAGAATGATTACTTCCAGCATCAAATGAAGACATGGAGTGGATAGAAGATGAGTTAGTCAAGGTAGTTAAGATTTCCCCTGATATAGAGAACCTACACGGAGCCTTGGAGGGTACCAAAAGTGTGTGGGACCGTTAGATCAGACAAGCGAGTAGAGTAGAACAATGAAGGAGAATGATTCCCAACATAAGAAGATATAAAAGAGAGCTCTCAACTCAAAAAATAGGTTGATTAATTTAGAAAGACGCCATCACCAAAGCTCCGATTTAACCTATGACAATCATGTATTGTATGGAGAAGTCTCATGTGTCTTGTATTTGTCCGAGTCTTAACATTTAGCGTAAGGCACATTTTATTGTATTCCCATTGTTTTTATAGTAATGAGATGGATTCTTGTGTTGTGCAACTCAATTATTCATCACATTGTATATCTCTAATATGATGGAATAAGTTCAGTAATAATGATATAGAATTTATGTTTTATTCAATGTTTGTCATGAATGAGTAAATACTAAAACTTGTGTGTGTATTGTTTTAATTCTTAGTCCTTGTTAGATTATTATATTTGAGTTACATGGATTCCATTTGTAGTTTTGTTGTTTATGTTTGATCCTCCATACCTAATACAAGACCTTATGGTCTTTTTTATCCTCTCTACATCTCTGGTGAGATATTCCTCGGCCTCGGTTGAGGATTGATATGTTGATGCTTAGGGGGTTTTGTTGGACACACTCCTGAAAAACTCTTGGTATTAAACCCCCCATTGTTATGAAGGTCATTGTGCATGCACATGTGTACTAAAGAAACAACACCACATAACTTAGCTCCAACAAATGGTTTCATTTTTGAGACTTGAAGTCTTGTTGAGAATGATGGAGGAAAATAGAAATGTGGTGGCATCCATATAAAGAGGAGATTCAAGACTAGATATAAGCGAAAGAGAATGAGTTTTCCCTATGAGAGACGAAAGGATTGTAGGTGAAAATGAAAGAATAGAAAGGTAAATGTCTTTACTCTGATCTACATGAACTCATTTTCACGAAATTTCCATGTTTGTTACATGAATGGTTAAAAATAAAACCAAAAGTTAATTCGGCTTTGTTACCATCTAATATGGTAGTATGGGATCAAGCCAAGATTGGAAGTTTAAAGGCATTGGATAACAGGTGGACTCTGGCCATTGATTTATGGTTTTCTTGGGTAAAGGAAGTATATATTGTTGAGTTTTCTATAGATTATAATGATTCTTTCAGTGAGGATAAAATAAAGTTTGAAGAAGGTCCCATAAAGTGGATGTTAGAAGAGATCCCCATTTGGATCAAGATGTTGTTCATAGAAAAAAAAATGATGCACATGAATTCTGATAGGATGGTTGAGTAAACCCCCTAGAGTTAGTGGGGGTTTTGGCAAAGGTGGGGGGAAATGAGCTAGAGTATGGATCCACCGAGGAGGATCTAGAAATTTTTTGAGATGAGGTGACGACTGGAATGGATCCAAAAGAGTAGAGGAGAAAAAGAGCTGAAATATGCGCAAGAAGAGAAGAGCTGAGGGAGGGAGATGAACGGAAGAATCGAGAAGAGTTAGCCGAAGGTGCAAAGTGAGGTGTTGGGTCCAGAATGAAGAGGAAGCTCACACCAAGCAGTGGTGTGGGAGAGGATGGTGTGCCAGAGTTGAGAACAAGTGAGGATAGGTCTGCAAAGAGGCTTGGAATCGAAGATATCGGTAGTGATAGTAGTGGTAGTGAGGGCCTAGGTGAAGAATCTGATACCCTTTGGTTTTTGTGGTATATCACAACCTTGATAAGAGGAAGAGAACACATATGTTGTGCAAGAGTGAAAATTTGTAGTGCTCCAGTGAACTCGAAAGAGGAAGAGTCACACAATTACCCGCTGACATGAAGAGAAGTTGTAGCATAGCACGGTGGGACATCAATCCGATGGGATTTTGGCTCTCGGTATAGTGGAAATATGCTAGGAAGCCCAGTGAGTGGTGAGTGGAGAGGTCATGTTCTTAGTAGAGAAACATACTCTGCGTAAGGTGGCAGTGTGCAGATCAGGCTGAGAGATGAATCGAAGAGTGGAAGTGCATGGATCGGCCCAAAGGTAGGAGCTCATAGTGGTTATGCTCATTCATATCTAGAGGAGAAGGGGAAAAACATGGATGCATAAAACATGAAGGGAAATGGAGCCTCCTCTAGTGGTTGTGAGATGAAATAGCAATGTTGGATGGTCTTCCATAACTTCATCTAAATATCTCCTTGGGTCCCCTCGGAATAAATTTGAGACCAAGATGGTCTTACCCCCCCTTTGTTCCACCCTCCTTGTACATTTTAAATCAATAAGAACCTACAACATATAGTAAATATGTTGAAGTTGAGGTGAGAAAATAAGAGGAAAGAAGTGATGAAACGAGTGGAGGAGAAGGTGAAGTTAGTAATACTTACCCTAAGTGATAGTGGCGTGGAAGGATCCAGACAATAACAATTGAAAGAGTGGAACTAATTTTGGTCCTAAGATAACCAATAAATATAGTACGCTGATATTACCCATGTTCCATGGAACGGGTAAAGATGATTTCGAACAACACTAGTTGACCTGTGAGGTGAACTAGTTTGTAAAGAAAGTTACATACGAGGCAACTAAGATAGCGCAACTAGAGACTACGTTTAGGGATCGGGCCTTAATGTGGTACATGAAATATAAATATATTGCACCAGCAGAATAGGTGAGGTCCCTGGCCAAGATAAAAAAAGATCTTCTTTAGGAATTTCAAAAGCCGAAGTCATAGTCCCAATGCATTAAAAAAATCAAGGAAATCAAGTAGAAAGAAGGAGAGACCATTTGGGACTATGACCAATGATTCAAAATCTTATTGGATAGGCTGATGTTCCAGATCCAGGATGTGAAACACATAAAAATTTTAATTGTGGGGTTTCTAACCCATATTCAAGTCCCTCCGACCCAACAAAATGTGATGACTTAGGCCGAGGCAGTTGATATCGCAATGCGCTTGGAAGCCACACCTGGAGGCGCAAAAACATCAGCCGGGTTGAAATAGTTTCAATCACAAATGACCAAACTAAAAATATAGTTGCAAGATATGGCCAAGGCTAAGTTCATGTGCGAACATGTCTGGTGCACTACACATTTCTTAGAAGGGCATCGACAAGACGAGTGCCCAATCCTTCTAAATTATGTGGAGAATGGTGTGTCAATTCCATTTCCCTCTAGAAATTTGGAATGGTGTGAAATACATCGACAATGGGGTCATGTGCCACCCTGCTTCCCCACCTTACAAAAATATCAAGTAACAAATCACACCCCCTTTTGTGAATTCTATAAATCCGCCAGCCATGATATTTGTTGTTTTCGCTCCCTCCAAATGATGCAAGATAACACACGAGATGCATTCTGGGTGCAAGAAGAACAAAATGGTAGTGAGCGTAGGGTCATTGATAGAGGAGGATATCAATGAGTAATTAAAGGTGGGTATATATGTGGTTGTGGATGAGGATATGGTGAAGGAGGAGAAAATCCCCCCACATGATTCAATTGTGGTGAGGTTGGTCATGTCTCACGATTCTGCACTAGCCTCACATTCTATACACATATTGTTATAGTTTCAAACATGTAAACGAAGATTTTCTAGACTTACTGAAAAATTTGGAGGACACTAATTGTAACTGTAACATGGTACATGTCGATCCATGCACAAACTAGTAGAATAAGGGAGAAGGGAATGTCGAGGTAGTGACCCATGGAGGGGTGAAGACAGGGGTATATTTAAAATAGGGAGAAATTTTGGGTCAATATGCAAAGGGAAATATCAAGAAGGATCCACATCCCCCTCCTAAGTTTTGCAGTAGAAGTAGTTTATGCGCGATGTGTAGTGAGCCTTGGAGGAAGAACGAACATGGGAGGAACTGCAATGCACGACTCAGAGGTCCCTTGAAGAGGATTTGATCTGAGAGGAAGTTCATAGGGTGACGTAGAGGTCACTGGAATAATCCTAGATATGTGAATAAGTATGGTGGCTGAAACAAGGGTCATTGGAGGAAGCACATGTGCACGAAGAACTACAACGTGCAATGTAGAGGCCTTTAAAGGAAGTTTGTGTGCATGAAGAAATCTAGCGCACCACCCAAATATCAATAGAAGAAGCAGACAAAAAGACTATGTTGCAATGTGCTGAGTAGGAATCCTATTAACAATGCTAAGGAGAATTGCAATATGCGTAGAAGCCTTGCGCGACCTTGATTGCATGGTAGAAGAAGAAGATTAAGTCAATACCTTCTTTCACTATTGTTTTCATTTTCTAAGAGATCCAAAAGTTGCGAGAAATTTGACTTACATGTTTATTGCTTGCATGAAAGAACAAGGAGAGGAGACCGCTATTGCAGCTTCGCTACCAGAAAGGGATTTCTTCTGGGTTAGCAAGTAGAAGCACATTGGCCGAGAGTTTAAGATGACCGCAAAGCTTGGTGGGTATGATATGGATGGAGACATGTTGGATCTAGGATCCAATGTGAACATTTTACCCAAGAAGTCCTGGGAAGTGATGGAGAAACCAAATCTAGTTTGGTCACACATTCAACTTCGATTATCCAAATAGTATGAGATCTACTTCATTGATTGAATAGAGAAGGTTGAGGTAAATATAAAATGGATAAAAATGAAGGTTGACTTTGAAGTCATTGAAATCATGGATGAGTCAGATCCCTACCCTAACTTTCTAGGAATCGACTAGGCCATTAAAACAATACAATATTGAATTTGAAGAAGTTCAAAATGTCATTTGAGACTGAAACCCTACACGTGGTCGCCCCACTAGATCCATATGAAGGTGACTTCTACAATGAGCTTGTCAATGGGAATAAATCTTGGTAGTTGAGAATATATACAAGGTTACGGGGCACAGGGAAGACTACATCAACCCCACCGCAGACGAAGAGCTAAGTTGGAGGAGTTTCAAATCATATGACATGGATTCTGAATATGTCCTCAGTAGATGACATAATAAGTTGTATGAAGTTTCAATAAGGTGATGCACCCGAATCACAAGGGCATTGTGATGTATAGGGTAAGAAATTTTTGATGCCCTTTAGTTTGATGGTACCTGACCAGTGGAGACGTTCTTGGTACAAATGGAAAATACCATCCCCATGGAGGAGAGACTCCAGGACATGGATGTCATGGTTCGCAGGACCCAAACATGGTTGTGGGAAACACATCACCCAAATATTTGGAACTGGGAGTAGGGAACCAATTTCATTGTCAAGTGTGTTTTCATCCCATCACCGACTTTGAACTAGACAGTCGATATAAGGGGACTGGGGATCCTCATCAACACATCTCTTTTTGTGAACGATGTTGGACTGCTAAGAAAATCCCTCAAGCCCAATGAGTACATTGATTTTTCCACACCATGGACATGGTCCCATGAAGCTGGTATATCCAAGAAAAACTCAAAAGGAAAACAAGTGAGTGGACCCATATGACCTCCCAATTCATCTCAACATTATGATTTTCTTCATTCAATCTAGTCCTTAGTGTGGCTCTTGGTCAAGTTAAGCACTTTATTTTTCATTGACAACCAAAACTTTCTAGTCCACCCATGGTCTTATGATATCACCAGTCGATGGTTGACTTAAAGGAAGAATTCCATTGCTCGAAGATTGATACAGAAAACATTGACAATGATGACCCCCGTGGCATCCATATCTGAGATTTCAAAGGAGAACATGATCTGAAGGGAAGGTCGAACAACAAAACAATGATATATTATAATGACCCTATCAAGACTAAGAAACACAATATTGTGACAGAGGAGGCACCAAATATGGATATTAATGGGGATTACTTGGACAAAGAGACCATCACCCATGTGGTTGACCTCTTGAAATAATATGAAGACTTATTTCCTCAAAGTTTTCTGAGATGAAGGGCATCACGAGATATTTAGGAGCTATGAAGATCCAACTTAAACCTGATGCCAAGCCTGTCAAGATAAGACCCTACCATATAAATGTTATATACAAAGAAAAAGTGTGAAAGGAAATTTATCACATGTTGGATGTCGATATCATTGTCCTTGTTGAATAATTTGAATAGATCAATCCCATGGTCATTAAACCAAAAAGTGCTGGACAGATTCAGATATGCCTCGACCTGCAGAGCCTCAATGCAACATGTGTCCATGACCCTTTCCCAACTCCATTCACAAATGAGGTGATAGAGAATGTTTGAGGAAAGGAATCCTACTCCTTCATAGATGGCTACAAAACCACCTTCACAAACCAATGGTGGTCCTTTGCATATACAGTCATTCCCTTTAGATTGAAAAATTCCCTTATAGTGGTTTCTCAGATAGTGGTAGATGCATTCAAGGATTTTATCCATAAGTTTCTAGAGGTATACTTTGATGATTGGATTGTGCTCAGTCTAGTAAAATACCATATAGAATCTCTCTGAATCATGCTTGATTGATGTCGCCAACTGCAGATCTCTTTTAATTTGAATAAGTGAATATTCTATACACCCTTTGGTATATTGCTCGATCATGTTGTATGTAAATATAACCTGCTAGTCAAACCAACCAAGATAGTCACCATCCTAGATATGGTATGCCCTACTTCATTTTGGGGGATGCACGCAACATTGGGAAATATAGAATACTACATATGGTTCATTCAAAGTTGTGCTCATATCACGACCCCATTGGAAATGTTTTTTCGCAAGGATATTAAATATGAATGGACAACATAATCTCAACAGGATTTCAATACCTTAAAGGAAAAACTAGTGACTGTACCCATTTTGATTTTCCCAGATTACTCCAAGATATGCCATGTTCATGTCGATGCATAGTCCATTACGTTGGATATCATCCTAGCCCAGCCAAGAGAAGGAAGTATTGATCATCATGTCTTTTTTTCTATCCAAAATCTATCTGATGTTGAGTGTAATTATACTACCACTGAGCAAGAGGGCCCATCCATGGTATATTCCCTACAAAAATTCTACCACTACTTGTTGGGGTCCGTCTTCAAAATTTTCATTGATCATTCATCCCTCAAGTATCTAGTCAAGAAGCTAGTGTTGGGTGTCCACATCTTCCGATAGTTACGCTTATTCCAAGAATTTGACTTTGAGGTTGTAGTAAAACCAAGCAAACACAATGTGGGGCTGGATCATCTGCCACACATTGATATGGGGGACGATGCTAACAACCTCAATGGAGAGCTTCTTAATGCACAACTCTTCTGCATTGAATTTGTCCGAGATAAAATGGACAAAATATCCACATTTGTTATTTTCAAACAAGGTCATAGGGAATACACTCCAGCACAACATTACCAACTAGTGACGTGCAGTGCTGACTACCAGTTGATTGTCGGGTAGTTGTATAAGTTAGGTGCGGATGGAATCCTATGTCGTTGTTCTTTGGTAGATGAACTAGATTCCATCTTATTTGAGGCACACAAAGGAATTTTTTGGGGCCATAACACCGATAAGGCCACTTCATGCAAGGTTCTACATGCATGACTCTGGTGGTCCTCTCTCTTCACTGATGATAAGAATTACTGCAAGCGCTACGATGTATGTCAATGGGTGGGAAATCCCTACTAACGATATGAGCTCCCCCTTGTCCTAGTGACTACACCTGAACCTTTCAACAAATGGGTCATCGACTTTGTTTTACTGATCAATCCACTCGCATGACACACTAGCATGCATTACATTATCACTACAAAATAATATCAGACAAGATGGGCTCAAGCTACGCCAGTCAAGGATTGTACGACCAAGACTATATCGCACTTCATTTTTGAAAATATTATCACCAAATTCAGATGTCCATGCATACTTATGAGTGACCAAGTCTCACACTTTCTAAATGAGACTATCCAATAGCTCGCTCAGAATTTCTCGATCCATCACTAGAAGAGAACCTCGTATCATCCTCAAGCTCATGGTACGGTTGAATATTTCAATAAAATTTTAGAACATGCCTTAACCAAAGTTTGTAATGTTCAACATGATGACTGGATCAACATATCCTCACAATATTATGGGCTTACTAAACCACATGCAAAAGGTTGACTAAGCATACACAATTCATGTTAGTCTATGGGAAAGAAGTCTTCGTGTCACTAGAATTTTTAGTTCCTAGCCTCTGAGCTGCATTAGTAACTCACATGACCGATGATAAATCCATCCAACACAGGATGGTGGAGCTCATGGAACTCAAGGAAGATAATATAATAGGAAATTTCATACAAGTCATGAAAAAATACAGACAAAAGGCCTAGCATGATCGTAACATTCTCCCAAAAATTGTGCAGCTAGGATCTCTTGTTCTATTATATGACAACAAATATTTCCAACATCCCAGTAAGTTACGTATGTTATAGATAGGCCCATTCCGAGTGGTCTACATCACTGAAGAAGGTGCCACCAAGATGGAAACTTTGCAAGGAAAACCACTCAAATGTCTCATTAATGGCAACGGGTTGAAAGTGTACTATGGCCCTCAAGGGTCAACCACTAGTTAATGTTTTTGTCATCCTTTACAGATAAATTTAGTAAAATTAATATGGTTTGTATAATGTTTAACACATTTTATATTCGGCATAAATTTAACTTTCCTTTTCACAATATAATCAATTTAGCTTCACATGGGAGATCCTTCTAGTGATAGCCAAAGACAAATCATCGAAATTGAAAATTATGGTGGTGTCCTTTCCCATGTATTGAGATAGGCTCGTTCAGTATGGGTAACACAGGTATTGATCCATTTTCATACTCCTTCCATTCCTTCAAAGGAAAATGGTCCCAGATGAGTTGTTCACGTATGCCCCACATCACTAATTAGACATATCTTCACTTTCTCTAATAACCCTCTAGAGTATGTCCGATCTAAATTTTGGATATTCCTCTCCTGCATTGTTTTTCTCATCACTCCTACTCACCCTTCTCGCCATCCCTCTTCCAAAATTCATCTCTTCCTCTCACGCCTATATATTCCTAATACCTAACCCCCATCCCTCACCTTTGTTTAAACAACTTGTCACTGTGTTTCCCTAGCTACCTCATCATGGCATACCTTAGCCAGTTCTTTATCGATGTTTCCTCATCTGCTCGATTGAGAAACCCTAGAGGTCCCTCTACCCTCATCCAACTTTTCCCATATCACTAGTGTGATTCCCCTCTTTCTGAACACTCAATTTCTTTCGCTCAAAAATTCACTGCTCATCCTTACACCCATTGATGTCTCCTTCTGCACCATGCTTCATCACCTTTATTTTTCAGACGATCCCTTTCTTAGGGACTTACTTGGCCCCCTCGTTACCCACATCTAAACCTCTTCCTCCCTATGACCACTAATGGGTAAACTATATACTTTAATTTCCCTCAATTAAATTATCGACCAAGGTAAGTAAACTTGGAGTTGTGACATAGTATGAGTCAAGGCATAAAGGAAAACTAATTTCTTATGAGGTATGGAAAGTGAATTAACTAGGAAAGGAAAGGGTTTACGCTAAGGATCATTCTGTTGTCAATCTACAATTCTTTCAATGATTTAAAATACATTAAACAAGTTGAGATCTATTTGAGGAACAAACTTTATTTTAAATGTCCAGAGTAATCTAGTGAGTGAGCTCATTAGTATAAGTAAACAATTATTTAAAAGAAATCTTATTACTATGAACAATGAAGTTAACTCTAAGCAAGTAATTCTTAAATATGTAGTCAATCCTTGAATAAACAAAAACTATCTTTCAAAATCACTTCTTCATAATGAACTCCGTTCTTAAAGAATCTCTTTAAAAACTCATAGTTACTCTTGTCCTATAGAAAATAAACCACATCATCACACTAATTTGACTGGCTGAAAGTAAACAACATCATGATGATATTTAAATGTAATGGTTATGTCTATGGTGGTGAATTATATCATGATGAAATCTTAACACTATTGATAATTCAAGCGGAATCAATTCAATATTAATTTCTACAGAGATATGAAAAGTATAAACAAGATAGTCTATGGAAAGCTTTTCCATTATGAAAATATCAATACATGTTCTTATAATAAATATGGTCTATACAAATTGTGCAAAAGAGATTTGAAATAAGCTTTTATCCTATCACACCGATACTGGAAATATTCTACACAGAGTTAATAATTTATGCATACCTACAGGAATTAATTGAAAACCATAACTTAATGCAGCATAGGTGGGTGTTACATACACTACCTAAATGACCAATCTGCAAAGTAACCTATGGTTTATAAAATGAGAAAAGAAAGATTGTATATAATTGTAATGTTAGATGACTATAAGCATATACACCTTAGTAAAACACAACTTGCATAAGAGATGTTAGACGTCAGAGTATGGGAAATTAACTATTTAGGTATAGACAACTACGAGGAACCTGTAAGTCATATAGAAAAGACAATTTCAGCAAGCAACCTGCACACAAGAGTTATATGCACAAATATGAAGATACAACAAATAAACAAGACACACAGACCACTGGTGGGCCCCCTAGATAGTCATGGTACTACTCCAGTTCAATAGACAATCACGATCAACGCATGAGGTTATATTAACAACAAAAAATGATTTATAGAGGTGAATTCAAAATGGTGATTATATCATTATGCATCCCTGGTCTTAGAGAGAGTTCCAGTATATATAGAGTTTTTAGACATAGCCCAGAGGTCGAAAACTGAAAGGGTCGACGCTTTCCTACAACAAAAAAAATTAAAACATGATAACAAAGAACATCTTCGTAACAATGCATTGACACAAACCCCTACCTCAGCAGGTTCTGCGCGACCTCCTGGTCTAGGATCGTTCTTAATATGCCCCTTGAGTCAAAATGACTCTTTGATTTCCTGCAAAAATCTCCAACACATGCTAGTGTGTACCCACATGTCCTTATGAGTTACGCCTATTCAAACAAGCACTAAGTGCCAACTCTCACCCACGTGATCGCTGATATGACCACATCCTTCACCCAAAAGAGTGTTTCAAGTTTCGCGACTTCTTGATCCCAGATGTGTGTCCTTCTATCTCTTCAATACTTGAAACCCCAAAAAGGATAACGGGTCTCTGACTCCTCCCTTTGACTTTTCCCTGATGCAACCTCTGACTAAAACCTGGGGCCCAATCTTTCGACACCTAGAATTTCGTGTATCAGCGAGATGCTATGCAACAAATCCCTCCTCCCGATAACCAAAACCACGATATATCCTGCTGCAAATTAACGGTTCTCAACTCCCGCGATCTGATGGTCCTAATTCGATCAGGACTTCGCGAATCGGGAGTTTGAAATTCTCGACTCCGAGTCACAACTTTCTTTACTTCCCGAATTTCGAAACAACGAAATTCAACCATGAGATCAACGATCCTCGTTGATCTGAATCCAATGGTCACTATTCCTCCTGAGCTTGTGAGTACTGAAAAACACTCGACCTTGATATTCTCGCTGGCCAACTGGATCCAATGGTCCTCACCAAATCGGTACTTCTTCTCGAAGCGTTTCCACCATCTGCTCAGACTTCTGAAAGACTCCTTCACCAAACACTCCGACATCAAACCTTCTGATATTTTCTGTCTGTTGGGTGACTTCGACACTCACCTTCCCTTGAAATCTTTAGGGTTCTTTCCTTCCCGATCTTTCACTTGAAAACTTGAGGATTTCTAAGGTATTCTTGCACGCACTCCTTGCGGCATTAACAAATAACCTCTGGTTATTTGACCCTTCGACTCTGTGCACTTCTTTGCAACAATAGTCCTTCAAGCTTCCTCTTTAGTTGATAAATCCTAAGGCTTCCACTCGCTTGTGCACACTTTGCACGACTCATGCTACACCTGCACTTATGCTGAAGTGAGAACAAAGGTATCCCTCCTGAGATTTCTGAGATAAAACTCAGAAATTCATCAACATATGCCTTGTGGACATTTACTATACTCTTTGCAGGAATTCTTAGGACTAGAAACAATTGAAACTCATACTTCTGTCCTCACATACTTCATACATTCAACATGAAATCACAAGCATACACATCACATTGAAATAAATGCATAACAGAGAAACAAAACAACTGTAAACATACCATTCAACAGATGTAAACAATAATCATAATAACACCATGAACGTGAGTCAAATCTTTATTATATTAACTCAAGTATTTATGTACATGGGTTGTTCTCTCCGTTCTTGCTCTCTACAACTCTACATATTACAATGTTCTTCATAATACAATGATACAAGCAAGGGCGTCTTTTACGAGTTTTTCCCTCCTACAACTCTAAGCTATCTAATCAAAATTAAAAGCTACAACTACTTTACATTCAATACAATTAAATTCCTCCTTATTCGAGAGATGAGAGCAATGATCATGATCTGTATTACAATATTCCAAACATAAATATAAATACGTCCTCTTATATATTACATTAAATTTTCTATCATTCAAATTCAAAATGTCTCAGAATATGTGCTTGTGCAATTCCAGTTGTCCTTGCCTTTGCGCTTGCTTTGTTGGCTCACCTACGATGCTCTTACATCATACTCCCTTGGTTGAAAAATTCATGAAATCCTGTTCATGAGCTCTTGCACCGTTTTTCCATGTCTTTGGATATCTTTTTCTCTTTTCAATTGGCATCTTCAATTGGGTGTCCTCTCCATTTTACTAAATACTCAAAATATTTCTTCCTTTGGGTCTTTTTGCAGACTCTCTGGTTAATGATCCTTTCCATCTGTGGCTCTTCAGCTACAGGCATCTTTCTAACCCACTAAACTTCTTTTTGATGCTTCTTTGTTCCTGCTTCATTATCTTTGTAAGGGTACAAATATGCTATGTTGAATATGGGCGATATTCCTACTCCATCTGTCAATTCTATTTCATAAGAATTGATCTCAAATTTTCTTATGATCTTACACGGTCCAATTTTCTTCATTTTCAACTTATTGTGTGTTCCCCTTGTTAACCTTTCTTTCCTGAGATGCGCCAGAACCAAATCACCTACTTCAAACTGAAGTTCTCTCCTATGTTTATCTGCTCTGTGCTTATATTCCTTGTTAGAATTATTTAACCGCTCTTTGATTTTACTATGGAGCTTCTGCATTTCTTCTACAAAATACTCTGCACTAGCACTTCTAAATTCACTCTTCTCTAAGTCTCTCAACTCATATACTCCTCTCGGCTGCATTCCATACATGATCTGGAATGGGATCTGTCTTGTACTCCTGTTTGGTGAATCTTTATATGCAAATTCCACTTGTGGCAGAATCTGATCCCACTGACTACGATGTTCGGCTACCAAACTTCTCAACAAATCTCCCAAACTTAGATTCACTACCTCAGTCTGTCCATCTGTTTGAGGATGATATGTTGAGATAAAAGATAAGTTAGTCCCCAGCTTCTTCCATAGGGTCCTCCAAAAATGACCAACAAACTATGTATCCTTGTCTGATACAATACTCCTGAGTAAACCATGAAGTCTAACAACTTCTTTGAAAAACAGATCGGCAACATGTATTACATCACTAGTCTTCTGACATGGAACAAAATGTTCCATTTTAGAAAATCTATCGACTACCACAAAGATTGAATCACAACCTCTCTATGTCCTCAACAATCCTAACAAAAAATCCATTCTCACCGCGTCCCATGGCCTCTTTGGTACTGGAAATGGATGATACAACCCTGTATTATGTCTCTTTCCCTTCATGTGCTGGCAAATTCTGCACTTGTTCACAATTTTCTTGACATCTGTCCTCATCCTTGGCCAATAGTATGACCCATTCAGTTGTGCGAATGTCTTGTCATGGCCGAAGTGTCCAACCAATCATCCACTATGCTTTTCCTTCAGTAGTTTCTCCTGCATAAAACTCTTCAGAATACACAACTGATTTCCTTGGAACAACAGACCATCCTGAATCAAATATCTAGTCTGTTTTCTTCTGTCTCTGAGAAATGGATTCTCACATGCTTCATAAGCCTCTTTAAAATCTTAATCATCCCTTTACATCTCCTTGAGGTTATCAAAACCTAAGGTCTTCACTGTGAACTCATGCAAAATCAAACATTTCCTGCTCAAAGCATCAACAACTTTGTTAGTAGTTCCAAAAATGTTCTTTATAACAAAAGTAAAATTTTGCATGTATTCAACCCATTTTGCATGCTTCTGGCTTAGTTTCTCTTGTCGAGTTATGAATTGTAAAGCATGGTTGTCATTGTACAAGACAAATTCTTTTGGGACCAAGTAATGCCTCCACTTCTTTAGCACTTGTATGACTATGTAAAATTCTTTGTCATACATGGAATATTTCACCTTAGCCTCATTCAGATTCTCACTGAAGTATGCAATTGGTCTATTGTCTTGACTCAAGACTGCGTCAATCGCAAATCTACTTGTGTCACATATGACTTGGAATATTTTGTTGAAATATGGAAGAACCAGAACTGGTTGTCCAGTTATCTTCTCCTTCAGCAACTGGAAACTCTCTTCTGCTTCCTCTATCCAATGAAAAGATTTGTGTCTTTTCTTTACTGTGTCCATCATCGATGCACATATCCCGCTAAATTTCCTGATGAATTTCCTATAAAAACTAGCCAATCCATGGAAGCTTCTAACTTCAAAGATATTCCTGGGCAAAGACCAATCCTTGATCACTTTTACCTTTTTAGAATCCATTTTCAACTCATTAGAAGAGATCACGAACCCCAAATAATGAGTTTTGTTTTCATGAAAGATGATTTATTCAAATTTATCAGCAATTTCTCTTGCTGCATCCTCCTCATTATGGCTGTTAAATGCTTCAGATGCTCTTCCTCAATCTTGCTAAAGATCATTATATCATCAAGATACATGATTACAAACTTTCTGATGAAATCTTTCAATACTTCGTTCATCAGTATCATAAAATTATTGGGTGCATTTGTCAAGCCAAATGGCATGAAAATCCATTCATGTAGCCCTTCGTTTGTCTTTAATGTTGTCTTCCATTCATCGCCTTCCCTCATTCGAATAAGATGATATCCTCTTTTCAAATCTACTTTTGAAAAAAACTTTTCTCCACTCAAGAAATCCATCAAGTCATCCATCCTAGGTAAAGGAAATCTATACCTGATGGTGATTTTGTTTATGGCTCTCGAGTCTATACACATTCTCCAACTACCATCCTTCTTTGGGATTAACACTGTAGGTACATCGCATGGACTCAATCTTTCTCTAACCAATGATTTGTCCATCAAATGCTGGACTTGTCTTTTGACTTCTTCATTCTCCTACTACGTCAATCTGTACGCTTCCTTGTTTGGTAAACTCGCTCCGGGTATAAGGTCAATGTGATGTCTTATTCTCTTGATGGGCGGCGATGAACAAGGTAATTCGTCCACCACTATATCAGCAAAATTTTCCAACAGTTCCTGAACTTCCTCAGGTAGATCATCTATCTTGGTACTGGTCAAGATGAATCTAGGTTTTCTTACCAAAACAAAATGCATTTCTTCCTCTTTATTGACTTCATCAAGAAGTTCCTTCCCACTCATGAGAGGTATATTATTGCTCACCTTTGTTTTCACCTCCTTGTCTTTAATTGGGAGAAACATATGCGTTCTACCATTCTTTTCCAAGGTGTATGTGTTCTTTCTCCCATCATGAACAACATTTCTATCATATTTCTATGGTCTCCCAAAAAATATATGTCAGACATCCATGGGAATAACATCACATAATATTTCATCTTTATATCCCCCTATCTTAAATTCAACTAAACATTGTTTAGTGATAGTTACCTGATGTCCTTTTTGTAACCACGAGACCTTGTATGGGTTCGGATGTGCAATAGTCTCCAATTCCAACTTCTCCACTATTTATGTGGATAATATATTATCTGTGCTTCCACTATTCACTATCACCTTGCATACCCTATCCTTGGTATTACAAGAAGTTCAAAACAAACTATTCCTCTGGACTGAATTTTCTGCTTCCTTCTCTGGCTTCAAGAGAATTTTCCTCATCATGAGGGATCTTCCACCTTCTGCATCTTCTGCCTCAAAATTTCACTTCTGCACCTATGAAATGTGAGCTTCTCCTCCTCCATATCTCTTTTTATTGGGACATTCAAAATATTTATGTCTGATCTTTCCCCAGGCAAAACATTTTATTTCTCCTCCTCTGCCTCTTCCTCTTCCTCTAGCTCGCGAAAAAGTATTTCTGTCAACATATTGTCCTCCCTGTGAACTTCCTCATTTTTTAGGATAAGTATGAGGTTTCTTTTCCTCATCCTTTGGATTCTGAGTCCTGTCCTAGGAAACTGATTTGCCTCTGCTATGACTTCTTCCTTGGCCTATTTGACCTTGCTTTTGGGCCAATTTCTCTTCATCCTTCAGGGCCATTTGTTAATAATCTTCTACATTTCTTATCATCATCATGCTCATCACATCCTGAATGTCATATCTCAGACCATTCATGTATCTGGTGACCTTTTCATCATCACTTTCTTGATGACCTACTCTAATGTTTAACCTGTAGAAATCCTAAGTGTATTCTTTCACTGTCATTCCTTTCTGTCTCAAGTTTTGCATTCTTTGAAACATATTCATTTGGTAATCCCTGTGTATGAATTTGGCTTTCATCTTTGCTACCATTCTATCCCAACTTTTTATTCTTTGCTTACCTTTGCAACGTCTATCAGCCTGCAATTCATCCCACCACAACGTTGCATGACCTTTTAGTCTAGTGACAACATGTTTCACTTTCTTATCTTCCTCGACATCCTCATAGTCGAAGTATTTATTCAAAGCTCTAAACCAATCTAGTAGATCTTCAACATCTAAGTTTCCTTCGTACATCATAATATCCATCTTTTCCCTGGAACCTATCCTTGCAACCACTTGGAATAGATGTTCTTCTGCAACGTCTTTGGCTGCAACTTCTTCTTCTCTGACTCCAACCTCATTTTCTCTTTCGTCTTTGCTGACGTCTCCAACATCAACTGTTCGACTCTGTGTTGTCTCCAGGGCATCCAATTGAGCATGCATTTCTTTTATTTCCCTTTCTACAAATGGATCGGGCATAACTCTTTCTCTCCTTATCGATGACATTGCTTCAAATCTGTTCACGCAGAATTAGAATCTCAACTACCCCCCTATCCCTTCTCACCTAAAGGAACAAATATGGTAGGCTTTGATACCACCTAACGCAAAACCCTACCTCAACAAGTTCTGCATGACCTTCCAGTCTAGGATCTTTCTTAATCTTCCCCTTGAGTTGAATTGACTCTTTGATTTCTCGCAGAAATATCCAACACATGCTAGTGTGTATCCACATGTCCTTATGAGTTACGCCTATGCAAACAAGAACTAAGCACCAAATCTCACCCACGTGATCGATGATATGACCGAAAACTTCACCAGAAAGAGTATTTTAGTTTTCGTGACTTCACAATCCCAGATGTGAGTCCTTATATCTCTTCGATCCCTAAAACCCCAAAAAGGTTAATGGGTCTCTAACTCCTCCCTTTGAATTTTCCATGATGTTACCTCTGACTAAAACCTGGGGCCCAATCTTTCGACACCCAAGATTTCTCATATCGGTGAGCTGCTATGCAACACATCCCTCCTCCTGATAACCGAAAGAACGATATATCCTGCCAAAAATCAATGGTTCTCAACTACCATGATATGATGGTCCTGATTTGATCAGGACTTCAAGAATCAGGAGTTTGAAACTCTCGACTCCGAGTCACAACCTTCTTTACTTCCCAAATTCTGAAACAACGAAATTCAACCACGACATCAACGATCCTCATTTATCCTAATCCAACGGTCACTATTCCTCCTCAGCTTGTGAGTATTGAAAAACATTTGTCCTTGATCTTCTCATTGTCCAACTGGATCCAATGGTCCTCAACAAATCGATACTTCTCCTTGAAGTGTTTCCATCGTCCGCTCAGACTTCTGAAATACTCCTCCGCCAAACACTCCAGCGTCAAGCCTTCTGAGCTTTTCTGTCTGTTGGGTGACTTCGACACTCGCCTTCCCTTGAATTCTTCAGGGTTCTTTCATTCTTGAGATTTCACTTGCAAACTCGAGGATTTCTAAGGGATTCTTGCATGCACTCCTTGTGGCATTCACAAATAACCTCTGGTTATTTGACCCTTTGACTCTATGCACTTCTTTGCAATAATAGTCCTTCAAGCTTCCTCTTTAGTTGATAAAGCCTAAGGATTCCACTAGCCTGTGCACACCTTGCATGGCTCTGTGCTACACCCGTGCTTATGTTGAAGTGAGAACAACGGTATCCCTCCTAAGCTTTCTGAGATAAAAATCAGAACTTCGTCAACGCATGCCTGGCAGACATTCACTGCACTCTTTGCAAGAATTCTCAAGATGAGAAACAATTGAAACTCATACTTCTCTTCTCACAGACTTCATACATTCAACATGAAATCACAAGCATACACATCGCATTGAAATAAATGCATCTCAGAGAAGCAAAACAAATGTAAACATACCATTCAACAAATGTAAACAATAAGCATAATAACACCATGAACATGAGTCAAATATTTATTATATTAACTCAAGTATTCCTGTACATGGGTTCTTATCTATGTTCTTTCTCTCTACAGCTCTACAGCTTACAATGTTCTTCATAATACAATGATACAAGTGAGGGCGTATTTTACGAGTTGTTCCCTCCTACAACTCTAAGCTATCTAATCAAAATTAAAAGCTACAACTACTTTACATTCAATACAATTAAATGCCTTTTTATATGACAGATGAGAGCAATGCTCATGATCTGTATTACAATCTTTCAAAAATAAATACAAATATGTCCTCTTAGATATTACATTAAATGTTCTATCATTCAAATTCAAAATGTCTCAAAATATGTGCTGGTGCAATTCCAGCTGTCCTTGCCTTTGTGCTTGCTTTGTTGGATCGCCTATGATGCTCCTGCACCACCCATGCACTCAAAATAATGGTTGAACAAAACTGTTCAAATCAAAGTAATGAGTTCCATAGATGGAGGCCTCAAAAAAGTACAAAACCCATGTTTCATATTCGCGAGGAAGAGCCCACCGATATACCAACCCACAATTGCACTGCACTCCGAGGGCCATATTGAGGGCCAAATTGAGGACCAGTGTTACAAATTGTTTTGGTCACTCTAATGATGACCCCATAGGCATGTGTTCAGATTTCCAAAACAATCTTTCACATGAGGAAAATGGCTGAGTTCTTCCCCTACAAGGCACATTTTTAGAATGACCCCACAGGCTGACAATGCTACACAGTGTGGAAATCCTTGATTTTTGCAGGTTGCTCTATGCCTAGCCTGCAGGATTTCCACATGTTGTTGTATAGGCAAGGTGCAGCGACACTTGAAGCTAATAAAAGGAAGACGTTTCACGAAGTTTCTAGAAGGAGAATCTTCTAGAATGTGAGGTGGCATCCGTATGGTTGTGATCTTACTGGATTTTTTGATTTGGTGGGATTTTCCTCATCCTAGTAACCACTTCATCTTCTCCTATATAATAATGGATTTCTCATGGAAAAGATTAATCAAGTTCAAGCAAGATTGAACAAAGAATAGGATGAAGACTGTGTGAAGAATCCTGATACAATTGATGCTTGAAGCCTCCATTTTTCCATCAAGCCTTGTGGATTATCTTCATGCAAATTCAGAGCAAGTGTATGTGTGTGTTGGAACAAAGGACCACTGAAAGGGAACTTGCGACATCAAGGCACTTGGTTGTATCTTCCACTTTTACCTAATATGATACAATGGCATGTTTCTTCCTATAAAATCATTAGCATTTTGTTACATGACTCCTTGATCACACGTCTATGTTTCCATTTAATCTACAATTATTGCGTTCAGTTTGGTTGGTTTGTGTCATTACAGATCTGATCTCACAAGAGAACTAGAGCGAAGCAGGGACAACAAAGATATAAGGAAGCAATATATAAAGGCATGTCATACACTCCTTATTTGGTGATAAATTCAATGGTAGCAACCTAGGGAAAGCATCATGTCCTATCTTGTTTTGTTCTAGATCCAGGTGGATGTAGGGAGATTAGTTTATGTCTATATTCATTGATTTATCCAATAAAAAAATTGGTGACTCCACTGGGGATAATCGTTTGATTGTGGTTTTTGGTTGGACATTTTCTCTTTACCTATTCTTTTCATTTGAAATCAGTCTCTGAGTCTGTGGGAGATCCATTCAGACTCTCTAGATTTAAAAATCCAATTAGATCCTTTTCCCTTTTCTTAGAATTTCTTGATTTACAAACACCTCCACACTGTAGCTTATACATAGCCTATAGAAACCTCCAATTTCTGCACCCTGGTTGTTTGCTTCAATGCGGGATTTCCACACCCTATCTATTTCTGGCCTACGAAAACTCTTGATTTCCGCACTGTGATATGCTACCAGCCTACAACGACGTCTGTGAAATTTCTGAGTTGGGTCTTAGCCTCTGTTGATGCCCCATTTTTTCTTTAACCATTTGGAAAGGATTTTTAATACCAACATATGAATTTTTTCTAAACATTTGACTTTCTTTTGATTGGTTTTTGGAGATCAAACAACTCTCTTAGTCATTTTCCAGTTTTCATTTTTTTTTTTTAACAACAAGGGTATAATATCTGAGCTTGTGTTTGAGTGCTTGTTCGATTAAAAATCTTGGATTGGATTTGAAGTTTTGGATTGATTACGTATTTTGGATTGCTTGATGACTGAGAAGTTGTTTCTTCATTTGCATTTGAGGAAATACTTTCTCGTCATTTTTTTTTTGTCTTCATTGAAAGTTCGATTTGGGTGCTTGTTGAAGGTATAGATTTTCTTCGATTTGTTGTCTTTTCTCTACGATGCCCTTGGTTTGGTCTTAGAAATAAAGAATTTGAAGTTATCCATTCATTTGAATAATCATACATAAGAAAATTTATTGCATTTAAGAGAAGAAAACATTGAAGAAGTTCATTGTTTATTAGTTGTTTGAAATTGTGTTCATTTAAAGAAAAAGGAAGTATATTTCGTAGCTTACATCATTCTAGAAATGCCTTCTCCCTGCTGTAGATAGAATTCATTAAAAGAAGGTTTTCATCATTCATTTCTATTTGCATATTGTTGGGTTGAGGTCTTACACAACATCAATTTCATTCCCGTCTCCCTCTTGAGTAACGATAGCCTTTAAAAATATTGCGAAAATCTAAAATTTAACTAGTAATTTTTTCTAGGGATCTTTTACACCAACATTAGCTAGGATAGAGCTTTGGAATAGGCAGTGAGACACACTCTCCAAAGAATGAAACGCACAATAGCATCTTGTGATAGGTAGTGTAAAATTCCATTTGCAACATTTTGTCTTGGGAATCCCTTCTCACACAAGGGTCAAACCTGAAGTCTCATTGAGATAGGCATAGTTACTCACCCTGCTTTGTTGGTCTCCATGTAGAGATTGCACATATTATGGGGGTCGCTTGAAGGTATACCCACAATGATGAGTGGAAGCCTCTCAAGTTGATTTCGGGCTAGATACCCTGCCCTTGCGTGTGGATCGGACTGTCGACTGTCTCCCTAGGCATCAATGTTGTTTTTTGGTAGCCTTAGTTGCCTATCTTCTTAGGGTATTACACGAGGTGACTTTGGAGGGGCAAGTATTCACAGTACCTGGAATCGACATTGTCCATAATCACTTAGGCTCCTTGGAGGGTATACCCACGATTATGTGTGGGATCTTGCACCAGGGTATAATTCCGTTCAGCAGGTCGTCAACATAACTTTTTCTCCCTAGCCCAGCCCTTTCTTGTCTCGACTTTGTAATGATGGATTTCATCACCAACTAGTGACTTCGGAACAAGAAGGTTTTTTTTTCTTGGTTTTGATTCCTAGATTCTACTAGCGAGTGTAGTTTGTTTACATAGTTGGCCATAGATGTTTTCTGTCAAATTTTTAGTTCGGCCAACATTGACCCTCTACGTCGTTCACGTAGGATGCAAGGACTAACTCTGAAAGATTTGGAAGTTTCCCAACCCTTTCTCCCTAATCCACCGGAGGAATATCCTCAACAGAGTGAGATCCAGGACCGCATACCTTCACAAGCGGAGAGAACTAACTCTTTAGAAAGTTTTTGAATCGTTTCCGATTATTTGGACATTTTCCGCTTACCTCCTGGATATGAGAGATGTATTCTCCAACTAAAATCATCCAAAGAACTTGTTGTTGACACTTCTGGAATACCAACTGGAATCCTTGCTGGCCATGAAAACGAGGATTCTTTTTGGACCACTGACATATATCGAACTTCGACTTCTAGACGGAGCCCTTCCGGCTTAGGGGCAGAAGTTGAGATACCTATCATTTCTGAACCACCCGAAACATCTACTACATTTATGATACCTTTAGATCATTTTAATAGTACAAATCGTTATTTCTTCGCTGGTTCAGAGGCTGGTCCTAGCTCAACTATCCCTCTTCAGCAAGCTCATTACACAATGGTCCCAAACACTACGATTATCCCCACTGGGAAAACGGTGTCTAGCCAACCTCTTATTGGTACACTGCGTTCGTCTAGACAAATCCCGTCACTCCCTCTTAGGTATAATGCCTTGAATGCTTCTATCTGCATTCTTACCCAAGTTCCATCTGGAGATTCTGGAGTCTTTACTCCTCCTGGGCATAATGTTGCTTCTGGTTCTATTCTGACACCATCCTAGTTCCTCTGTGGAGGGTCTTATCCACCTTTTATAAGACGATTTGGACCCAATGGCTCTACCACCTTTGGAATTTCTACTCCGTTATTCACTTCTGGTTATCATATTCCTATTAGGGGACAGTATAAACCAGGGGGGGAAACTTAATTTGGAGTTCAAACCCAAATTGGGGCATCATCCTCACTTGGAGGACAACCCCCACTCAGAGGATATAATCCACAATATAGACAGAACATCCCCAGATAATTAGCCCAGTATTGGACTCTTCTTATTCAAGGAAATCCACAATCGTCTAGAGGGAAAAAACCTCAAGTTATCTCTTTTATACCCCCTAGTACAGGCCAATCATATATCGGCTCTTCCAATACCATTTGGGGTTAAAACATTCAATATAGTGTCCCTCCCCAAAGGAACATCTCCAATCAGTACAACCTTATGGGCTACATGCCTCCGCACACACATCCGAATCTGTTAGGACCTTCGCCTCACATACAAACTTCTTATGTTCCTACTGGTATACCAACAAGACTCCCTCCCCAAAGTCACCAGTATCCTCTTGTGAATAGACAATTACCTTTTTTAACCATTTTGGATCTACCTGATTTGTCTAGAATCTTGAATGATCCTATCCTACATTCTCTCCACTGGCCCATGATACTGACCAAATTGTCGTCCGACATCCAAAAATTTGACGGTAAATCGAGAGAGGATCCAAACAACCATGTCATGACTTTCCACCTTTGGTGTTCATCCAACTCTTTGATGGATGATTCCATTAAGTTACGACTCTTCCAACGAACTCTCATGGGTTCGGCTGTAAAGTGGTAAATAGAACTACCACGAGGTTTCTTCACTGACTTTAATACCCTATCCATGGTTTTCCTTACACACTACCAATTACTGATCCATTATGAAATAGGAACTGAGATCCTGAGTTCCTTCAAACAAACTAAATCCACTCACATCTCTAATCACATTCATGAGTGGAGGCAAAGATGACATTTGATCAAACTCGATCTTCCCAATCAGTTATTGGTAGAGTGGTTCATGAAATCATTCATGAATGAGATCTCTCAGGATATTTCCATGGGTGGAGTTGTCACCGAGGAATAGGCTATCAGTCACGCTTAGTACCTCGACCTTGTTTATTCACAGATGGGTACTCTTTACGACTTACTCCCTGATGCACCTTGCCCTTCTAGTACCGCTACTTCAACTACCCTTGCTACTTCTCATGCTTCTGATGATGTGATTGGTAGTTTCCATGATCAACCTCAAAATACACAAGCCTCTCCCACCAATCCCAAGTCTAATGCTTCTAATGTTCAAAATTCTTCGTCTCCTACTCCTCCCATCGACAAAACCTCTAAGGTTAAATCTGTTCAATCTACCCGTGCCAGAAAGAATAAGTCTAAAAAAGGAAAGGGAAATAATAAGGAGGATTAAAATAACCCACAGTCTCAGAAATCCAAAACCCAATCTGCTGATGATAAGGATAAGCGAAAACCCCGATACCCTTTCCTTATCTGTGGAGACGATCACTATATGAAAGATTGTGCAAGATGGGCTGAGGTTACTAAGTTCCTCCAAGGGACCGTGAAACCTCCCACACCTGTCGTTTTGTCTGAACCTTTACCTTCTCAACAATAGGCCCAACTGGTCATCCATGACCAACCCTCTCCCTCCACTACTTCTTATGTACTCATGTGTACTGGTGATTCCATAAAGAATGACATCACACTGACCACTCGAGCCAAAGATTATTCTTCCTCAAAAGAGAAGGTTGATGATATACCACCTTCATTGGTTCAACAATCTCCTTCAACTTCACCTCCCAACAATCCTCTTCATCTCAAATGACCGAGTCTCGATACAGTTCTTCTCCCTCCCCCAAAGGGTGTTGTTAGAAAGTCTTCCTTCAACCCTCATGCACGTGTTGCTCAGAACTATAGTATTGTAGAAGATTTGGCGCAAGCACCTTCTGGGATGTCGGCTCTCGAAGTCCTTCAAAGTTTCCCTAATAAAAGGAAAGCACTGCTAAAGGCTATCGGTGGAATTTATCCTACATATACAAATTTCATAATTTTTGACCTCAAAGATCACATTCCGAGACTCCCCCCTCAACTATCATTCCAAATACAAGTTGTTGTCTCCGACAAGAACATTTGTAGATTGTTATTAACGAGGGTGCCCCCACTTGTGTAATGTCTATTGCCCGTTGGAAAGACATCAATTCTCCTCCTTTTACTAAATCACATAACACGCTTAAAGCCTTCAATGGCTCTGGCTTTAAACCCTATGGTGTACTTCCTTCATTGTCTATTATGTTGGAAGGAAAATCAATCAATGTTGAAGTTGAGGTATTTGATGCACCTCTCGATTATAACCTCTTACTTGGTCGTATTTGGATTGATGCGATGCACGCCGTTTTTTCTACCCTTTTCCATGTTTTACGTTTTACACATCATGGAAAGGTCATCACTGTCGACCAACTAGCCTTTTTCAACTCTGACACTCGTACTAGCAATGTACCTTTTATCGCGAAGACACTGCTTGGGTATGAGAACGTCGATGTGGGCCTACTTAAAGATTCGACTTTAATGGGTACGTTCCCAATCCCACCTCTCAATGCTCCACCTCCTTTGGTTTCCTTGATCAACATGATTTTGACATTTGTTCACTAAACTCACACATCTTTTGACCTGTGGGTAATACCCGAACCTAGTGATTATCCTCGCTATGACAACCAAATTCCTTTAAGTTCGATTGAATTCACCTATCAAGCCATTTAATTGGCAACCCCTTCTACCCTCTCTCTCAGTGATTCGTCTCCTGACCCATTCCATGTTATTTTTCCCATGGACGAGATGATTATGTCAGTTATGTCGATGGAAGATACCCCTTGGGATGATGAACATCATCGTTCCATTCTCTTCCTCGAACAACACACCGTCGAGAGTTACCAACGGATATTGACTCCGTCGACCGTTGTTGTCATTTCCTTTGTTCCTGAGATATCACATGACATGTTATATGAAGGTAACTTAAGTAATATTTCACCCAGCATTCCTCTCGACATATCCATTAAACCTGGAGTTGTTGAAAATTTTCACATCAAAGCTTTGTGTTCCACTGGCAAGGTTGTCGCATATAAATCACATTTACAAGAGTTTTGTGACATCTTCGCTTGGAGCTATGAAGAAATGTCGGGTACTAACCCTGATATTGTTGTACACGAAATTAAGATGTACCCAAGTGCTAGACCTGTCCGGCAGAGACTTTGTCCGGTCCACCCCCATAAAGCAGTTGCTAATAAGCTTGAAGTCAAAAAACTTCTCAAAGATGGCTTTATTTATCCTATGGCTTTAATTGATTAGGTATCCAATCTCATTTTGGTCAACAAGAAACAAGGTACGAACCGTGTCTGCGTTGATTGTAGGGATATAAATCAAGCTTGTCCTAAGGAAAACTTTCCCACCCCCTTCGTTGACCAGATCGTCGATGATTGCGCCGGGAGTGAAATCTTTTCTTTAATGGACAATTTCTCCGGCTATAATCAAATCAACATTTTTATTGCGGATCAACACAAAACCGCTTTTATTTTTCCTTGGGGCACCTTTGCCTACCGAAAAATATCCTTTGGTTTAAAGAACATTGGTGCAACTTTTCAACATGCCATCTCTTATGCTTTTCATGATATTAAGCACATTTTACAACCATATCTAGATGACCTACCGACGCATTCCATGCATCATAGTGACCATCTAACACACCTCTGATCCATTTTCCTTTGTTGTCGATTCTATCGCATACGCTTAAACCCACACAAATGTGTTTTATGTGTGGAGTCCAACCGAATTATAGGTTTTATCGTGTCGCGCAAAGGGATTAGGGTCAATCCTTTGAAGGTCGAGGTGATCCTCAATCTCCCTCCTCCTTCTTCACTTCACCAGCTTCAAAGTTTGCAAGGGAAGGAAAAATGTTTACGTTGTTTCATCCCAAACTATGCTCAATTAATGCTCGTATTTACTCGAATTCTCAAGAAAGGTTTTGAGTTCATATGGGATTCCATTTCCAACAAAGCTTTCAAAGCTTTGAAGCTGACTTTAACCCGTACCCCATTACTTTTCCCACCTGATTATAGTCAATATTACTTCCTTTATCTCGCTGCTTTGGACTCTACCATCACCATGGTTCTAGTCCAAGAAGATGTAATGATCCCAAGCCATTATGCAAGAATCATGATTGTTTTGGTGTCTTTTTAAAACTTTTTCTGAGTGAGGTATTTCGTCAAACACTTTGCTGATCTACCTTATAGATGTGTTTATATGTGTGTATGCAACAAATAACAGAAAGAGATAACCATGGAACATACCTCAACCATATGCAATAATATAGACAAGCCAAAACATCTCAATTCTTCTTTATTC
>JZKD02S1741030.1:1034114-1049546 GCA_000966675.3 Picea glauca | reverse complement strand
ACCTTGTCCCTCCAAAGTGACTTTCATTTTATTAATATTTAATTAATTAATTAAATCACTTTAATTAATTAATCAACCTTTTTACCTTTGAAAAGCTCCTTATCTCTCCTTGTGGTTTCCCTGGCCACTGAAAGTCACTTCTAGCCATCCCATCCTGTAGTGTTTCTCCTCCCAATTCCAATGAGCTATTACACTAAGAGGTTCCTTCAAGTAATGTGCCCAAAATGACCTCTTTAGTGAATTCCATTGACTTATAGCTCAAAATAGTCAAAATCATGGAAATCGTCGAAATGAAACGAAACCAAAGCCAACCTGTACGGAATGGATTATAATGATGGACTATGATTATAAATGCAATCTGGACCCCATAATACCTCTCAAATACCCCTGTACTCGCTATAACATCCATCTGGCTACTCTGTTCATCATAAATCTCTGCCCTGTGATAATGTCCCAAAGTGGGGGCATTACAGAAGATGATTCACATGAAGAACATGTCATTTATTATTTGAGTCAGAGTCTCACGACTACCGAAACCAAATACTTACATGTTGAAAAACCGGCCTTGGCGGCTGTTAAAGATGTCCAACGTTTCCGTCACTATATATTATTATGCAAGACCACTGTAATTTATGATTGCAATGCCATGCAACACATTCTCATGCGCCAATTGCTAGGGGAAAAATACTCCAAATGGATAGTAATTCTTCAGGAGTTTGACTTAGAATTTGAACATGCTAAGTCTAAGAAATCCTTGGTGTTTGTCGAACTGATATGTGACCTTCTCTGCACTGAGACAAAGAATGTAGCAGAGGATTCTTTACCCAATGAATCCCTTTTTCTGATCATTTCTGATGACCTTTGGTATGGGAATATCATTATCTATCACTGACTATCATTGTACTGAATCCGACTCAATTTGTTTAGCACTTACTGTCATTGCATACATTACCAAGCCCGTCAGTACATTATCCTCGGTGACACTCTTTATCACGTGGGGTTGACTCCGTTTTTTGGCAATGTCTCACCTATGATGAAGCTGAGAAAGATTTGAATGACTGCCACTCTGGAGCATGTGGTGGTCACATGTCTGGGTATGCTACTGCCCAAAATATTTTAGGAGCAGGGTATTTTTGGCCTTTTTTTTCAAAGACTGTATTATTTCCGTCCAAAAATGCAATGTTTGCCAAACATACAACAACAAGATAAGATCACATCCTTTACATCCTGTAGTTTTCGTGGGACCTTTCGCAAAATGGGGCATTGATTTCATGACCTGTAACCCTCACTAGGTAGGGGGGAATGGATACATTATTGTAGCCATGGATTATTTCACAAAATGGGTTGAGGTGATGCCTACTTTCGACAATACTGGGAAAACAACAACCCTTTTCATATTTAATCATATTATTACTCGATTCAGGATCCTGCAAGCTATTGTTACAGATCACAGTAGCCATTTTTGAAACTTTATGATGTCTGAACTTACTGACAAGTTAGGTCTTCACCATGAAAACTCAACCCTCTACTATCCATAGGCCAACGACCAAGTTGAAGCAATAAATAAATTCCTTATCACTATGCTTCGTCGGATAATAGGAATCCATAAGACCACCTGCCACATGATGTTGTTTTCAACATTATGGGCCTATCAGACATCTATGAAGTCTGCTACGGGATTTACCCCCTTTCAACTAGTCTATGACATTGAAGTTGTTCTCCTGATTGAATGTGAAATACCATGTTTGAAGCTAGTCGTCTAACTTCTCCCAAACACCTCTACTGAAGACGAATGTCTATTGTATCTTATGCAATTAGATGAGACCCGTCATGATGCCACCCTGGTTATTGAAACCTAGAATAAATGCGTAAAATCCCAATATGACAAGCATGTCAAGCCGCTTGTTTTCTCTGAGGGAGATTTAGTTCTCCTCTATTAACAAGTTCGTGATCTGCTAGGAGCTAGAAAATTTGAAGCTATGTGGCGTGGTCCATGTATCGTCAAACGAGTGTTAGATAAGGGAACTTACGAGTTAGTAGATTATGATGGCATTCCTTTGAGTGAACCCAGAAATGGGCTTTACTTGAAGAAGTACTATGCTTAGACTGTCTCTACATGAGTGCTTGTACTTTTACTATACCATACACTTGTTTGTTAGTTTTGTGTGTTTTTCATTATTTGGTTTCGACCCCCAACTGCTTACTTTGCATTATGCTTGGTTTCCAGATGTCGATGTCTTCTCTACCCTATATTATCTTTTCTGATGGTTCTAGCCGTAGTACTCAGAACCTAGCTTCTATTGCTTGGGAAATCTATGGACCCACCAACAAACTTATCAGTTTACAAGGTGTGTTCCTCAGTCGTGCAACCAATAATATCACATAATATAGCGCATTCATTGAATTATTGACCGATGTTATCTCACTTGGGATTCTTCACTTTGTTGTATGACTTGATTCGTAGCTATTAGTGCTCCCATTAAGTAATGTCTACACTATGTGAAGTCCTACTTTGTTACGGGTATATCTACAAATTCGCCTCTTGGAACGTTATTTTGATTATATTGAATATCAACACATTCCTAGATTTCTAAATACATTAACTGATGTTCTAGCTAATTATGTGTTAGACATATATTTGAGACATTTATAAATCCAATCACACATTACACATTGTATATAAAAGAAGAGTAAACTAGTAGAAGCCTCATGTATATATATAATGAAAATGATTTACAAAAAGTGTTTTCCATCCAAGGACCAAAATATCAAAATATAGAGTCCATGGCTCCTACAAAATATCATCATGGATGTCACTCATGATAGCACACTACTGTTTGTGCTAGCCTTCGAACTAACTGACTAAGTGATCCAGACACACCTATAGTATGATGTTGATAACGCCTCGGGACCTCTTCAATCGACATGTTGGGAATGCCTGTCGTCAAGTCTTCTAAGTTCTTCTCCATCACTTCATAGTCGTCGAAATCCTACCCTACTACCACATGTGCCTCTCCTCATCTATGAATCAGAGATGTGCCTGAAGGTCGATGTGGCCCTACATCTGCATAGTCAAAAGTCTTTGATTAGTCTTTAGATCGAAAACACAAAAAACATCTAATATCCTAAAAAACCACAAAACACTATAAAGAACAAAATGTTTTTCTTACCTAGATCTCCCCACTAAAATCCCTCAAGGAGAGCCAAGTCGGGATCACCCCGAAATTCTAGGCTGGCATACGCATTATCATCAATCATTAAGATTTGGGGCCTTAACCAGTCAAAAAATGCATCATTGTACTTGATAATAGGGCCTGCTATGTGCCACTCCATAAGGTCACACCATCGTTTCATTCTTGGGTCTCATGGGGCTAGTATTCCCCACTCTACCTGTAGCTGCAAATGAGGGACTCTTTCTAAGAAGAAAGATACCAAAATAGACCCATACCAAAACCACTTTAGGTCTCCTCTCTTTCTTTTAGTGAGTTGCGTCTTCATACTACGGAGCACACCATCACACCAATTGAATACTTGAGGTTCCAGACATTCAATGGCATATTGAAAATAAATCTAGATCACGATGTGTGGTGACGTGCTTCCTTCCATCTGTGCAATGGTAAAGAGGATGGTTCTGAGAGTCAAATCCCGTACACCTCGGATAGCCACTTTACCTTTGCTCCTTTTGGCATCTGGTTCACAGTGATGATGGATATACTCTCTCATCGGAAAGACACAACCTTGACCCCCTATCAAAGTCACACATGCCCCACGACAGGATAGCCCAGTCAGAAAGTAAATATCCTCAATGTACAAGGAAATGACATGAACAACCACGTGAAATACTTGTTGTTCTACGTCCCACATATGGACCAAACACTCTAATAGTCTCTGTTGAGCTCTCATGCCCTGTATTTTGAAAAACTTCAATAGGCCACATTGCCGAAGAGCCTCAATAGTTTCTGGATCATTCAAAGCCATAGAGTTGTCATCTTCATGCTCACATTCTCTCCATTCCAATATTTTTGCAATCAAACACCTGCATGGAAGTAAGAGAGGACAATTAGAACCCTTATCCATCTTTTTTGGGAATCCTTTTTGGTTCAATGGTTGATTTTCTTTTTTGGTTTTTGGCCACTGCAACTGAGCTTCAGTTATAGTGTGGGATTTTCGCAGGTGAGCCATTGAGCACCTGCGGAAATCCTTGATTTCCGCAGGCCCTAATATTGGCCACCTGTGGCGACCCCTATCGGGCACTTGCGGAAATCCTTGATTTCCACAGGGCTCAATATTGGCCACCTGTGGCGGCCCCAATGCACGCCTACTGGCCCAAAAATTACCCCAAAAAATAATTTTAGACCACCAAAAACAAATTTTAAACCATTGAAAAGAAAGAAGATGAATAACTTATTGTTTTCACGAAAACCGTTCATCGGTTGATCTCCTGTGCTCCTCCTAATCAACTGCCAAAGTAAGGGGTGAAAAAGGGGTTTTTAGACAAGTTCTTGACCAAATACAAATGAAATGGTAAAAAATAACTCTTACTCTTATTTATTTCATTTTTTACCCTTTTTCATAATATTTTATATTATATAAATGTGTTTGGTTATAAACCCTCAAAACTAATAGTCTCGTGAGTGTCTTGTTTATTGCAGGAAGAAGACTATATTCCTAATTAATGGAGTATGTATCTTTGTTCCGTAATTTGTTTTCTCTTCGTTACGCATATCAATACTTTTTAGGGTTTTTTAATAAAACCTCGAGTTCACTCTTCGTACGTTCTCGTGCTTGAAAATTTATGAGAACGCAACAAAGTATACTTTTGTCATGCTTTCGTACTCGTCTTGGTAACATGAAAAGAGACACACATGGAGTATCATTTAAGCTCTTTTCACACTCCATAAAGATGAAAATATTGTCGATCGACCTTGTTCCATTCACACTCGTAAAAGTATTTGAATAAAACGTTCGATGGACGATAGTTTATCACTTTTTCGGTCCCGTCGAACTATTTTATGAAAAAAGGAACTGAGAGAGTTGTCTTTAAAGTGTTTTTTAGACTCTATAAACATGAAAAACCCTTTTGTTTTCTATCTTTGGACTCGTTAAACAAACATCGAAAGACCCACATGGGACCGAACCACTCCTTCTTAGGGTTCGTTAAAAATACTTTGAGGGACTCATCTGAAGGAAGATATCACATTACAAGCATATGTTATCCTTCTCAATATTGTGTAAAAATAAAGAGGTACTCTCTAGAAATGGTGGGGGAAAATTTGGGAAAGAAATGTGTCTCTGTATCCGTGTCAGTGGTATGGTAGTATTAGTCTCTCTTGAGAATGACACCCCCCTCTTCATTTGAATCCTGGTTGGGAAATCCATTTGTATCTCGTCTGGCCTTCTTCGAATTCATATCTTGGGTCGTCTTTGAGTCAATGCTACCAAGACCAGTGTTGTGTCATTCATATGTTCAAGAGAAGTCCAAACAAGCCCTCCCTCGAGTCGGCCATTTGCATTGTCATTTCTTACCATGTCGGCCTTCCCTGTGTCAGTTTCGAATCATTTTCACACTTTGATCTACCCTTAATATGTTACTTATTTTGTGTCACTGATGGGGGATACATCAAGGCCCTCCTGTGGTGAGTCTCTTTCCTATCAACTTCAACTCATCATACGGGAACAAGACTTAGAAAACATTTAGTACCTTAGAGCCTGCATGCCTCAATGGTAGGTTTATTCACTCTCGATAGTGGATTCACATCATTGGTCCCTGATCGAGAGATTTAATCGAGTGTTCGACTTTAGCTCATTTATTGACATTTGTTGGATTGTACTAAGGTACTTTGGGAGTCATTTACATCAATGGTGATTTCCCTCGCACTTGTTAACGGTTTTCATCAATGACTGGTAATCAAGTGGTTTCTACCATGTTTGACTTCAACACCTGTAATTGCATGGTTAGATTTGTACTTATGGACAATGGGATTGAAGACCCTGGATCTTATATTTTTGGCCCAGGTTGTGATGGAGTATTTATGATTTGAATTTACACACAGATCCACCTTTTATGTCTCGTGGCTGTGTCTGAATTTACACTTTTTAATACATAGATCCACGGTGTATTTCTGGTGGCTATGTAGAATTTTGATGACATGGATCCACAATGTATAATTGGTGGTCATGCCTTGCATTTATGATTTAAATCACTTGTAAACTGAGTATGGGAATTCCTACCTCATAATTGGTATAATTTTATGCAGATGTTTGATTTCATGACCTTTCGCAAAATGGGACATTGATTTCATGACTTGTAACCCTCACTCGGTGGGGGGGCATAGATACATTATTATAGTTGTGGATTATTTCACAAAATGTGTTGAGGTGATGCCTACTTTTGACAATACCGGGAAAACTGTATCCCTTTTCATATTTAATCATATTATTACTCAATTTAGGATCCCACAAGCTATCATTATTGATCACAGTAGCCATTTTCAAAACTTTATGATGTCTGAACTTACCAACAAGTTGGGTCTTCGCCATGAAAACTCAACCCCCTACTATCCACAGGCCAATGACCAAGTTGAAGCAATAAAAAAAATCCTTATCACCTTGCTTCATCGGATAATAGGAATCCATAAGACCACCTGGCACACGATGTTGTTTTTGGCATTATGGGCCTATCAGACGTCTGTGAAGTCTGCTATGGGATTTACCCCCTTTCAACTAGTCTACGACATTGAATTTGTTCTCCCAATTGAATGTGAAATACCATCTTTGAAGCTAGTCATCGAACTTCTCCCAAACACCTCTACCGAAGAGGAACGTCTATTGTATCTTATGCAATTAGATGAAACCCGTCATGATGCCACCCTGGTTATTGAAACCTAGAAGAAACGTGTAAAATCCCAATATGACAAGCATGTCAAGCCACTTGTTTTATTTTAGGGAGATCTAGTTCTCCTCTATGAACAAGTTTGTGATCTGCTAGGAGCCAGAAAATTTGAAGCTATGTGGTGTGGTCCATATATCGTCAAACGAGTGTTAGATAAGGGAACTTATGAGTTAGTAGATTATGATGGCATTCCTTTGAGTGAATCCAGAAATGGGCTTTACTTGAAGAAGTACTATGCTTAGACTGTCTCTACATGAGTGCTTGTACTTTTACTGTACCATACACTTGTGTGTTACTTTTGTGTGTTTTTCATTATTTGGTTTCGACCCCCAACTACTTACCTTGCATTGTGTTTGGTTTCCATATGTCGACATCTTCTCTACCCTATATTGGCTTTGTTGATGGTGCTAGCTATAGTACTCAGAACCTAGCTTCTACTGCTTGGGCAATCTATACACCCACCAACAAACTTATCAGTTTACAAGGTGTTTTCCTCAGTCGTGCAACCAATAATATCACATAATATAGCACAGTCATTGAATTATTGATCGATGCTATCTCACTTGGGATTCGTCACTTTGTTGTACGACTTGATTCGCAGCTAGTAGTGCTCCAATTAAGTAATGTCTACACTATGCGAAGTCCTACTTTGTTACGAGTATATCTATGAATTCGACTCTTGGAACGTTATTTTGATTATATTGAATATCAACACATTCCTAGATGTCTAAATACATTAATTGATTCTCTACCTAATTATGTGTTAGACATACCTTTGAGACATTTAAAAATCCAATCTCGCATTACACATTGTATATAAAAGCAAAGTAAGCCGGTAGAAGCCTCATGTATATATATATAATGAAAATGTTTTACAAAAATTGTTTTTTATCCAAGGAACAAAATATCAAAATATAGATCCCATGGCTCCTACAAAATAGCATCATGGATGTCGCTCGTTATAACACACTACTGCCCATGCTACCCTGCAAAGTAACTAACTAAGTGAGCTGGACACGCCTACAATATGGCATTGATAACACCTTGGGACCTCCTCGATCGACATGTCGGGGATGTCTGTCATCAAGCCTTTTAATTTTTCTCCATCGCCTCATAGTCGTCGAAATCCCACCCTACTACCACACATGCCTCTCCTCGCCTCTGAATCAGAGATGTTCCTGGAGGTCGATGTGGCCCTACATCTTCATAGTCAAAAGTCTCTGATTAGTCTTTAGATCGAAAACACAAAAAACATCTAATATCCTAAAAAACCACAAAACACTATAAAGAACAAAATGTCTTTCTTACCTAGATGTCCCCATTGAAATCCCTCAAGGAGAGCCAAGTTGAGATCACCCCGAAAGTCCAGGCCGACATACACATAATCATAAATCATTAATATTTGGGGCCTTAACCAGTCAAAAAATGCATCATTGTACTTGATAATAGGGCCCGCTACGTGCCGCACCATAAGGTCACACCACCGTTTCATTCTTGGGTCTCATGGGGCTAGTATTCCCCACTCTACCTATAGCTGCAAATGAGGGACTCTTTCTAAAGAAGAAAGATACCAAAATAGGCCCATACCAAAACTGTTTTAGGTCTCCTCTCTTGATTTTAGTGAGTTGTGTCTTCATACTGTGGAGCACACCGTCACACCAATTGAATACTTGAGGTTCCACACATTCAATGGCATATTGAAAATAACTCTAGATCACTATGTGCGGTGACATTCTTCCTGGCATTTGTGTAATGGTAAAGAGGATGGTTCTGAGAGTCAGATGTCGTACACCACGAATCGCCACTTTACGTTTGCACCTTTCGACATCCGGTTCACAGTGCCGACAGATATAATCAATCATTAGAAAGCCACCACCTTGACCCCCTATCAGAGTCACACGTGCCCCATGATGAGATAGCCTTGTCAGAAAGAAAATATCCTCAATGTACAAGGAAATGACATGAACACCCACATGGAATACTTGTTTTTTTGCGTCCCGCATATGGACCAAGTACTCTAATAGTATCTGTTGGGCTCTCATGCCCTGGATTTTGAAAAGCTTCAATAGGCCACATTGTTGAAGAGCATCAATATTTTCGGGATCATTCAAAGCCATAGAATCATCATCTTCATGCTCACGTTCTCTCCATTCCAACATTTTTGCAATCAAACACCTGCACGGAAGTAAGAGAGGACAATTAGCACCCTTATCTAGCTTTTTTTGGAATCCTTTTTGGTTCAACACTTGCTTTTATTTTTTGGTTTTCGGTCGCCGCAACTGAGATTTAGTTATTGTGCGGGATTTCCGTAAGTGAGCCATTGGGCACTTGAGAAAATCCTTGATTTCCACTGGGCCTGATATTGGCTACCTGTGGCGGCCGCAGCGGACGCCTACCGGCCCAAAAATTACCCAAAACAATCATTTTAGACCACCAAAAACAAATTTTAAACCATTGAAAAGGAAGAATATGAATAACTTACTATTTTCACAGAAATCGTTCTTCGATTGATCGCCTGTACTCCTCATAATAGACCTCCAAAGTAAGGGGTGAAAAAGGGGTTTTTAGACAAGTTCTTGACCAAGTACAAATGAAATGGTAAAAAAGAACTCTTACTCTTATTTATTTCATATTTTACCCTTTTTAATAATATTTTATATTATATAAATGTGTTTGGTTATAAACCCTCAAAACTAATAGTCTCGTGATTGTCTTGTTTCTTTCAGGAAGAAGACTAGAGTCCTAATTAATAGAGTATGGATATTTTTTTCGTAATTTGTTTTCTCTTCGTTACACATATCAATACTTTTTAGAGTTTTTTAGTAAAACCTCGAGTTCACTCTTCGTTCGTTCTCGTGCTCAAAAAATTATCAGAATGCAACAGAGTATACTTTTGTCGTCCTTTCGTACTCATCTTGGTAACATGAAAAGTGACACACATGGAGTATCATTTAATCTCTTTTCACACTCCATAAAGATGAAAAGATTGTCGAACGACCTTGTTCTGTTCACGCTCGTAAAAGTATTTGAATAAAATGTTTGATGGGCAATAGATTATCGCTTTTTCAGTCCCGTCGAACTATTTTATGAAAAAAGGAACCGAGAGAGTTCTCTTTAAAGTGTTTTTTAGACTCTACAAACATGAAAAACTCCCAAGTTTTCTATCGTTGGACTCGTTAAACAAACATCGAAAGACCCATATGGGACCGAACCTCTCCTTCTTAGGGTTTGTTAAAAATAATCCGAGGGACTCGTCCGAAGGATGATTTTACATTACAAGCATATGCTATTCTCCTTAAGCTTGTGTAAAAATAAAGAGGTACTTGCCAGAAATGGTGGGGGAAATTTTGGGAAAGAAATGTGTCTCTGTATCCATGTTAGTGGCAGTATTAGTCACTCTTGAACATGACACCCCCCTCTTCATTTGAATTCAGGTTGGGAAATCCATTTGTCTCTCATCTGGCCTTCTTCGAATTCATATCTTGGGTCGTCTTTGAGTCAATTCTGCCAAGACGAGTGTCGTGTCATTCATATGTTCAAGATAATTCCAAACAATCCCTCCTTTGAGTTGGCCATCTACATTGTCATTTCTTACCATGTCACCCTTCCCTGTGTCAGTTTCGAATCATTTTCACACTTTTATCTACCCTTAATCTGTTACTTATTTCGTTTCACTGATGGGGGATACATCAAGGCCCTCCTGTGGTGAGTTTTTTTCCTGTCGATTTCAAATCATCATCCGGGAACAAGAATTAGAAATCATTTAGTACCTTAGAGCCTGCATGCCTCAATTTTAGGTTTCTTCACTCTCAACAATGGATTCACATCATTGGTCCCTCATCGAGATATTTCATCTAGTGTTCGACTTTAGCTCATTTATTCACATTCATTAGATTTTACTAAGGTACCTTGGGATTCATTTACATCAATGGTTATTTCCCTCACACTTGTTAATGGTTTTCATCAATGACCGGTAATCAAGTGGTTTCTACCATGTTCGACTTCAACACTTGTAATTGGATGGTTAGATTCGTACTTACGGACAACGGGATTGAAGACCCTGGATCTTATCTTTTTGTCCCAGTTTGAGATGGAGTATTTATGATTTGAATTGACACACAGATCCACTTTGTGTGTCTCCTGGCTGTGTTTGAATTTACACTTTCTAATACATAGATCCATGGTGTATTTCTAGTGGCTATGTATAATTTTGATGACATGGATCCACAATGTATAATTTGTGGCCATGCCTTGCATTTATGATTTAAATCACTTGTAATCTGAGTATGAGAATGCCTACCTCCAAAATGGTATAATTCTATGTAGATGCTTGATTGTTTGTAGGTTTCTGATTGGTGCGATCCTTGCTTCCAACACACACACGCCTTTTACAAAGTATTTCAGTTGTCACATGTTCTAGCCTCATACTTTGGGGGGAACTCTGTTACACATTATTTTGGTCACTCTGATGATGACCCCATAGGCATGTGTTCAGGATTCCAAACAATCTTTCACATGAGGAAAATGGCCAAGTTATTCCCCCACAAGGCACTTTTTTAGAATGACATCGTAGGCTGACAATGGTACATAGTGAAAAAATCCTTGATTTTCGCAGGCTACTCTATGCCTTTCTTGCGGGATTTCCACATGCTGCTATATAGGCAGAGTGCGACGACACTTCAAACTAAGAAAAGGAATAAGTTTCACGAAGTTTCTAGAAGGAGAATCTTCTAGAATGTGAGGTGGCGTCTGTATGGTTGTGATCTTACTGGCTTTTATGATTTGGTGGGATCATCCTCATCCTAGTAACCACTTCATTTTCTCCTATATAATAATGGATTTCTCATGGAAAAGGTTAAGCAAGGTCAAGAGATATTGAGCAAAGAATAGGCTACATACTGTGTGAAGAATCCTGATACAATTGATGTTTGAAGCCTCCATTTGTCCATCAAGTCTTGTGGATTATCTACATGCAAATTCGGAGCAAGTGTATGTGTGTGTTGGAACAAAGGACCACCGAAAGGGAACTTGTGACATCAAGGCACTTGGTTGTATCTTCCACTTTTACTTAATATGATATAGTGGCATGTTTCTTCCCATAAAATCATTAGCATTTTATTACATGACTCCTTGATCACATGTCTAGGTATCCATTGAATCTACAATTATTTCTTTCACTTTGGTTGGTTTGTGTCATTACAAATCTGATATCATAAGAGCACTAAAGAAAAGGAGGGAAAATAGAGATATAAGGAAGCGATATATAAAGGTATGCCATACACTCCTTCTTTGGTGATAAATTCAATGGTAGCAACCTAGGGAAAGCGTCATGTCCTGTCTTGTTTTGTTCTAGATCCAGTTGGATCTATGGAGATTAGTTTATGTCCACATTTACCGATTTATCCAATAACAACCAGATAGAGGACCAGATCGAGGGCCGGATCAGAGGCTATATCACGAGCTAGATCAAGGGATGGATTGTGTTTTTGACTTGTTTCAAACAAACAAAAAGTGTTAATAGATTGCACTCACTCAATTAAAGATAAACCATCATAAAATTATAAAAAATAAGGACTACACATACTTTATGCTGATCCATAAAAAATCAATGGAAGAAACCTGATAATACCTTAAAAAAGAGATAATAGAAGTATAAACTGTATAATATCCATATGAAAAGAGATATTTAGAGAGGGAAAAATTAGGCAAAACATTGAGTTAACAACCACGTGGTTCGGGCCAACCTCTGGTTGGTCTTCCCATTCATTCTATCCCTACAATATCATGACAACACCTCTTTCAGAACCCATAGGATTTTCCCAGTCGATAATTCCTACTCATTCCAACCACCCCCAAACAACATGTTGAGCATCGAATGATTCTCTCTCTTGAGGAAGACGTGCTTCATGGTTGTAGTTCCCCATAGGCACTTCTAAAGTTCCTAGTTAGCGATGCGAGACTTAATTGCAACCTTCCTGTACAATGATGATCTGCTCTTTCTCAGACTCTACCCTGAGGAATCTAAAGCATTTGGCTCAAGGAAGAGATAGATAATAATGGTGGGGGTCTGTTGGAATCCAAAGTTTTGGGTCCATTTTTCATGCGCACACAAAATAAAATTGTGTGTGCGCATCTACTAGTTTTGTGAGTTCCTAATGAGATGCGTGAAAGAATTCCATTGTGCACACATCAGACTAGATTTTGTTGAGCAATGTGCCAATTCGAAAAGTGGTCAAGGGCACCTGGGTCTGAGTTTTGTCAGTTGAGCGTGTCGGTTTGAGTTTTTTCAGTTGCACCAAAAATCACTGGTATATCTCACAGAATGATTACTTCCAGTAGTAGTTGAAGACGTGGGCTGGCCAGAAGATGAGATAGACATGGAAGTTAATATTTCCCCTGATACAGAGAACCTACATGGAGCCATGGTAGGTGCCAAAATCATGCGATTCCATAAGATCAGACAAGTGATCGGAGCAGAACAATGAAGGACAACACTCCCCAATGGAAGAATATATAAAAGAGAGATCTTATCTTGAAAAAGAGGTTGGTTTATTCGAAAAGGCCTCAGTACCGGAGCTCTGAGTTAAACTATGGAAATCATGTGTTGTATGGATAAGTCTCTTGTGTCTTGTATCTATCCGAGTCTTAACATTTAGTGAAAGGCACATTCTATTGTATTCCCATTGTTTTTATAGTAATGAGATGATGTCTTATGTTGTTCAACTCAATTATTTATCACATTGTATATCTATGATATGATGGAATACGTTCAATAATAAATTTATGGTAGTTATGATCTATTCTATGTTTGTGATGAAAAAGTAACACGTATGAATGAATTGTTTTAATTCTTAGTCCTTGTTAGATTATAATATATGAGTTACATGGATGTCATTTTTAGTTTTGTTGGTTATTTTGCATCCTCCATCCCTAACACAAGACCTTATGGTCTTTGTGATCCTATATGCATCTCGGGTGGGACCTTCCTCGGCCTCAACCGAGGATTGATATGTCGGTGCTTATGCAATTTTGTTGGACACACTACATATGAACTCTGGGTCTTAAACCCCCTAGTGTTATAAAGGTCAGTGTGCATGCACATGTGTACTGAAGGAATAAAACTGCATATCTTAGCACCAACAATATTCCATAAAATGTGCTTAAATATAGGCATCAGTGACTCCAAGCGACGCTTAGTGTTGAAGTACTGAAGTGGCCTATATAGGTACATTTAAACAAAGATAGATTTCTTAGACATCTTCTCATTGGGATTTGCTTATAGATATGCTATCAAAATTGAGAAAAAAATTAAGAAGAGGAACAAGTAGTTTGGGGTTGCAAATCTTCCATAGAAGAAGTGGGTTAAATGTGACACCAACTCATAGAGAAAGGAAAGACAACCTCAAGACAACCGATTCAATCCATAGGAAAATAAGGGTAATGAAAAGTCAAAGAAGAATATTGGAAAGTGGTGTGTGTAATATTCCCAATTTTTAATCCCCGTGAATTATAATATAATTGTGTAAATGTGAATTAGGTTGGTGAGACGATATAATTGAGTCAAATATCTCATACTGATTAATATGGTCGAGGGTTGAACTATATATTTTTTACATTGAAATAATTAATAAAAATAATAATTGATGGTTGCAATATGAGAGGGATGGAAACGATGAAGCGATATAATTCCATAAGAGAGGGCGCTAAAGCATAGTCCAAAGGAAAACCCATGTAATTTGTATAAGTTAATGCATATTTACCATCTAATCCTCCTTTAAAATATTATACACTCAAGAATTGAATGCATGTGCGAGGTTGGGTGAGAAAGTCACCTCACCTAGTTATTGAGAGAATGGGACTGAGTACAATAAACCTTGGGAAATTTGAGAGTCAATATGTAAGGGATAATAAGGGAATTTGAGTAGGAAGAGGGGATAGTTTTACTTGCCAATTTTGGAGAGAAATAGAGGAGTTGGATGATGGAAAAGAGCACCAACCATGCTTTTGGTTGAGAAAAATCATTATAGGGATGAGTTCATGCTAAAATTGTGGGTTGTGTGCCTGCAAAATAGGTTGTGAGACTTTGGTGCATTTTTTTTGTTAAGGAAATGGTTAAATATCCTTGAGAAGGCTCATATGAGAACTCCTAGGGTAGTTGATAATTACTTGAGTCCCCAACTAAGAGGTTTTTGGCCAACCAAGTGCACTAGATCCCTAGAGGGAAATGGAAGGGGCCAAGGGACTACATGACAGAGAAGGGAGATCCCATTCCTTGGGTTCTATAGGTTGAGGGGAAGAGAGTTGGTGGATTGGAATTTATATTGGAGTAGAACTTGGATTTTCTGTTTCTTTGGGTGGAGAGTGGACATCCAAGAGGAACATACCTTCTTGTGGACTCATAGAATCATCTCGAGGGTGTCCAATTGTTGATAGAAAATGAATAGAAATCATATTTCTAGGAGGAATGTACTCCGTACATGTCCAATTGGTTCAACAACTTGAATATAAGTTTGGTTGATAACATACTTCTACTAAGAGCC
>JZKD02S1741030.1:998236-1017180 GCA_000966675.3 Picea glauca | reverse complement strand
TATATATATATATATATATACACACATTTAGATGAATTTAAATGACTTTACACATTTAACTAAACCATACAGAGTAAACACATGATTACTGCTAACATACAGAAGTAATGGAATTAATAGTAATTCATAATTGCAATGGAATACATGATAATATTGCAAGTGTCATAGACATGAATTTTAATTGAAATTAAACACATGTATATAGTTGTCTTTGAAATGGTAGTAACTCCACCAACTTTGTGCAAACCTTCCACGAACCTACCAGCCTCAGACCACGCTACTCATCATGCTTAGAAATGGGTCACCCCGAGATGGGACCAAGCTCCACCCAAGGAAAGGGAATCCTAGACTAGGCTGAGGTTACAGGAAAACTACACAAAGCTACCAGAAGGATTCTCTCCAGAATCCTTCTTACACCCACTACTCACGAACTCTCATTCCCCACATGCCTGTTCCACCTGGGAGTATACACCTTCACAATAACAGTCGATCAATGCTTCACTTCCCTCTCTAGTTCTTAGAAACATGGTGGATTAGGAATTCTTAGAGCTTCGTAACTGGTGATGGACTCTCTCTGGGAGAAAACCACTTCCCAACAAACTCTCTCACCTAGAGAGAGGTGCTCACAAGCCTGAAAACCTGCCTCTTCTACTATGGGCCTGAAAACCCACTTATTCAACCATTTTCATCTAAATTCCTATAAGGTGAGGATAAAGGAAACAACAACTGGTCAATTCCACTCAGGAAACACAGAAGGAAACAAACCAAATACAGTTCAGGTACGGGCTCGACTCTACAAGAGTGGATAGGCTAGGCTCACAGAACACACAGGTGACACAACTCAATCCATGGGTTTGCCACTGGTTTTCAGGGTGCAAGACAAGGAATCAACACAGAGGTTGAACACAGACTCAACGGTTCCGATAGAGGTGTATCTCCCTATCAAGAAAACATCACAGGCTTTAGGTTTCAGAGCTGCGTGAGGCATGCAGAGATTAGACAAAGAGATCCCTCAGTTTAGATAATGGATGACAGAATGGAGGACGAACCCCCATCATGGCTCAATTCTTGAGTTAAATTGCATGCACCTAGGTTGACACATGTCTCCCATGAAGCTGCATGCACTCCATAAAGCATCCGTTCCCTTTTTCACATGTTGGATCTATATGTGTTGCCTCTCCCAAGACTTAGAATAAAAACATGTTTGTCACATAGCTTTGGAATAATAAAAAAATATTATTCCCAAGGACTTACGCCCCTCTTTCCAACCTTTCATCCCCTTTTCCCTTACCCACTTTGTGAAATCTTAGTCCCCCATCACTCTTTATTTTTGGTCGATCTGCACACAGCGATGTTTAATCTTTATTAATGTTCTGCATATTACATATACAAAAACAAGCTCCTGACCTTTAACACTTAGGCTCTCCAGCCTAATAAACACATAAGCCCACCAACTTATCAATACTTGGCTCACCAGCCTACAAAACATGATTTAAAATTCATAAACATGATTACAACAAGGCTCATCCTTGGGGATATTACAAAAGGAGTGATCCTCCTAAGATTTTTCTTCTCCTTAAGAACTTACTGACTAGATGATATGTATATCACTCCCAATTTTTGTCTCAGATATTCAAATGTCTCTCTGTGAAGGGTTTTTGTGAAAATATCTACCATCTTTTCTTTGGTGGAAATATATTCCATCTTGGCATTTGCTTCATACTGATTCCAAAAATGAATTCATATACATAAACCACAACAATCAACCAATTTTATCCTACTATCTTGATGTAAATATCATTATCATCAATTCCTCTTTTTAAGCCTTGTTGTTGTATATATTTATTAAGTCTCGACTACTAGGATTTGGGAGCTTGTTTTATCAAATGAAATATTTTCTTCTATTTGCACATAGGATCCTTATTTTATGATAACAAGAACCTTTCTCATTATTCAATATATACTTATTCCTCTAAATTTCCATTGAGAAAGGATGACTTGATATCCATTTGATAGACTTTGAATTTCTTGAAACATGCAAATGCCAAAAACATCATGATAGTTTCTAGCCTTGTGAAAAAGTTTCTTCAAAATCAATACCTTCAACTTGAGCATAACCTTTACAAACAAATCGTGATTTATTTCTTATTAATTTTCCATATTCACTTAACTTGTTCCTAAGAACCCACATGGTGCCAATAAATTTTTTATCTGTTGGCCTTGGAACAAGTTCCCATGTTTCATTCTTCTCAATTTGATTAATCTCTTCTTCCATAGAATCAATCTAATTCTTATCTTTGATGGCCTCTCTAAAATGATTAGTCTCTACTTTAGATATAAAGGATAATTTTGCATGTTCGGGTGCACGTGATAGACTTCCTCTAGTCTGAACTCATGTATCTTTATCACCAAGAATAATATTTTCTGAATGATTCTTTTGAACAAATCTAGATGGTGTCTTTTTATCTTGGCTTTTTGTTTCTTCTTATTCATTTTCTTCTCCTTCTCCTTGTTTTTCTTCTTTGTAGCTTGGATCATTTGTTTGAACATTTACTTGTGATCTCACCTTCTGATGCTTTACTTCATCCACTTTTACATTTTCACTCTCTATGATTTTACATAATGTTGTATTGTAACATCTGTAATCTTTTCTACTTGATGAATAACCAAGAAAGATACCTTCATCCACTCTAGAGTCAAATTTACCGAAATCCACATCATCCCTCTTTATGTAGCTTTTTCTTCCGAAAATTTTGAAGTATTTAATTGTTGTTTGTCTACCGTTCCATAATTAATATGGTACTCTTTTGTTGTCGACTCTAACTTTCCCTCTATTTAGAATGTATAATGTGGTATTGACTGCTTCTCTCCAAAACTTATCTAATAGTTTGGATTTATTCAACATTGTTCATTCCATCCCTTGCATGGTTTAGTTTTTCCTTTATACCACTTCATTTTGTTCTGGATTTCTTTCATCATAAAAATTTCTCTTATTCCACGAGTCTCACAAAATTCTTCAAATTCATTTAAGATAAACTCACCTCCTCGGTCTGATCTCAAGAAATTGATTTTCAAATAAATTTCATTTTCAACCGAGGATTTGAATGCTTTGAACTTCTCAAATGCTTTAGATTTTTCTTTTAGGAATGTATCCCATGTCATTCTAGAATAATCATCAATGACAAACATGAATCAATTTTCACCTTGTATACTTTGTGTTCTTGTAGGCCTACAAAGATTTGCATGAACGAGTTCCAATGGTTCGATTATTGAGTACTCCTTTGATTTGAAGTTTTCTCTTATATATTTTCCATGCTAATATTTCTTACAAAGAGTATTTGAAGGTTTAGAAATATTTGTCATGTCTCTCATAGCTTGTTTAGTGTTGATTTTCACTAAATTATCAAAGTTCCGATGGCACATTATTTTATTCCATAACCAAATCTCATCTATTTTTCCTATATAATACATTTCTTCCTGGATATCATTGAGGATACATACATTATTTTGTGTTTTATATGAATTTTATACTAACCTTCCCAAGCCTTTCTTCCTTATCTCACATCTTGAGAATAAAATATGAGAGTGTTTCCCATTTGACTAACACTGAGAACATTATGTTCCAACCCTTCAACATACAATACATTATATATTTTAGAATTTCCATTATCAAGACTAAGATTACCTTTTCGATCTATCCTTGCGGTAGCATTATATCCAAATGTTATACTGCCTTTATTTAATTCCTCCAAAGTGTGAAAATTTTTCTTGTCCCATGTCATGTGGCTTGAGAATCCACTGTCAATGTACCATTTGTTTCCCTTTTTTTGAGCATGAATATCTTCCTCCTCTTTGTATTTTTCTTTCTCCTTCTTCCTTTTCCAAAATCTTGTGGGTTCTTTCTTTTGTTTGGCAAGGGTATCCACTTCCTTGTTTTTTTTATGAGATTCCATAGTGCCACTTCTACAAAAACATGCTATGTGTTATCTAATGATATACAACATTGCAATCCAATAAATGGGAAAAATGAATTGAAATTTCTATTTGAGAACCCATAAGTACTTTTGTAAGGTACCAAATGTAATATATTATGTAGAAACTAGAATATTAAACAATTAGAAAGTGGACAACAAAATATTGAGAGAGAAATTTATGAAATAATGCCAGAAATAATACTTTTATTCAGGAAAGAAATGTTCACTTCCCTCTTTGACGGGGAAACCTCCAATAGAGTAGATCTCTATTACAATAATTTCTCAATTCAATATTTATCATACCTCCTAATCGTATTTGTACTAACTCTATTCTAAGGAACATTCTAGAGGAAGATCCTTATAAAAGCATAATCTTTTATTAGGTCTTCTTACATTGACTTGTTCATATTTATTTGATAGGCCTTATTAACTAATTTCAGCCTTTATTACATAGAAAATATATATTATGATAAATAATAACCAACTAAGAGGGGTTAGTGTTTCAGGATTAATCCGTAAGTGTCGACACGAACCGATCTCCCTAGATCCACCTGGATCTAGAACAAAACAGGACAGAATACTACTCTTTCCGTAGATCTAGCCTATTGAGTGAACTAAGAGATAAGGGTTGTGGACATACCTTATGAACGATTTCCTTAGGTCTCTGTTGTTCCAAGCTTCGCTCCAATGCTCTTGCACCGTTTTGATCACAACAGCACAAACCAATCGAAGTAAAGGCATATTAATATATTCAATAGCTAGTCTATACATGTGATCAAGGAATCATGTAATAAAGTGACATCATATTCATGGGAAAGGGACATATTACTGTATTGAATTAATTGAAAGTGAAACTTACAACCTGAGCCTTGATGTCGTAGGTCTCCTTTCGATGGATCCTAGCTCTGACACATGTACTTGCTCATGCATGAAGAAAATCAACTACTTGTGATGACCTTGCTGTAGTCTCTTGCTGCTGTAGCATCAGTCCTTCATACATGCTTCCAACAATTCTCCAATCAATCCCTTTCTAGCTTTCTTGTTGTAACTTTTTCCATGAGCAATATCCTCAATATATAGGAGAAGATAACTTAGTTACTCGGATAGAAAATGATCCCAATATATCTGGAATGCCAGTACTTGAACAACCATTTGTTAGCCAACTCATTCTTCTCAAAGATTCTCTTCTAGAAGGCTCGAGAACTTCATCTTTTTCCCCTTTAAGAAGATGTTCGCACCCTAGCCTTTGTTACAGTGTGAACTATTCGCACCCTATCTTAAGGCAACCTGTGAGAATCAGGCATTCTCGCAGGCAAGTATATAGGCAGCCTGCGAACTCCTTGAAAAATATAGTTTCTGGAAGCAAATAGTTGCAACTTTTCTCAGGAAAGTATTCTTATTGAAGAGCTTGATTTTTCTATCATCATGACATCATCATAACATCATCACGATGACCAAAATTGTGGATAACAGAATGCCCCCCAAAGTCTGAGAGTGGAATTAGTGACAGTCGACGGACTTTGTAAGCTACATGTGTGTGTCAGGAACCAAGAACGCATCTAATCGGAAACCTGCAAACATCCAAGCATCAACAGAATATAATATGTATCCTTTCTGAGGTAGGCATTCCCATACTCAGATCATAGACTGATGACATCATAAACAAAGATCATGGCCACCAATCATACACTGTGGATCCATGCAGTCAGAATATAGCATAGCCACCTGAATACACTGTGGATCTATGTGACAAAATTGCAATCAAGACGACATAGCCACGAAACATACACAGTGGATCTATTTGTCACAAATTATACATACTCCATCGCAACCTGGATCACAAAGATAATATCCAGGGTCTTCAGCCTCATCGCCCAAAGTACGAATCTGACCATGTGATTACATGTGTCGAAGTCGAACATGGCAGAAACCACTTGATTACCGATCATTGATGCAACCGTTAACAAGTGCGAGGGAAATCACCATTGATGACAATGACTCCCAAGGTACTAAAGTACAATCTATCGACTGTGAATAAATGAGTTGATGTCGAAAAATCGACAGAATCTTTCGATCAGGGGTCAATGATGTAAACCCACTGTCGAAAGCGAGGAAACTTTCCATTGAGGCATGCAAGCTCCAAGGTACTAAATAATTTTTAAGTCTTAATCCCAGATAATGTGCTTATGTCGACGGAATAAAACTCGTCACAGGAGGGCCTTGATGTATCCCCCATCAATGACACGAAATGAGTAACAGAGTTTGAAAATGAAACAGAGCATGTGACAATTGGACTTTGGACACAGGGAAGGACGACACAGAAGGAATAGACAATTGCAGATGACTGACTTAAAATAGAGGTTTCGAATAGACTGCTCTTGAACATATGAATGACACGACCAATGATTTGGCAGCATTGACTCAAATACGACACATGGAAAGACCTTGTTACCAAATCGAATGAGAGACAAATGGATTACCCAAACCGACTTCAGATGATGAATAGGGAGTGTCATGTTCAAGAGTGACTCTTACTGCCAATTAATGCAAAGATAAAACATATCCCTTTCCCAAATTTTTTCCCCCACCATTTCTGGCAAGTACCTCTTTATTTTTACACAAGCTTGAAGAGGATCACATATGCTTGTCGATATAAGCTCATCCTTCGGACGCGTCCCTTAGAGTATTTTTAACGAACCCTAAGAAGGAGTGGTTCGGTCCCATTACGGGTCTGTCGATGTTTGTTTAACGAGTCCAGAAATAGAAAACTCGAAGGTTTTTCAAGATTATAGAGTTTGGAAAAACACTTAAAAGAGAACTCTCTCAGTGCCTTTTTTCGTACAATAGTCCAACGAGACCGAAAAAGGGGTAAACTATCCCTCGAAGGATGCATACTTCAAATACTTTATTGAGCGTGAAAATAGCAAGGTTGCTCGGCCATCTTTTCCTGTTTAGAGAGTCTAAAAAGAGCTTAAAGATAACTCCAGGGGGGTTCCTTTTTATTGTGACCATAGCGACCCCGGAAAAGGGATAAAACAACGCTCGATCACGTTCTTAAATTTTTCAACAAGCGCAAGAACGGATAAAAACGCCCGGGATTTTATATCAAAACCCTAGAAAACAATCAAAAATATACCCCACCATAGAAAAAATCATCCAATACCCTTCATGTTCCATACCTGCAAAGCATTTTACTCACTTTCTCATTAGCCAATAGGGTTAAACAATGAACAAATATAAAAAACCCTATTTTTACATAGTGAAAAAGTAATAAAAGTGAATTTATAACATATTTACCATGCCATTTTACCATTTCACTATTTGAGTGCAAAAACTTCAATTTTACCCTCTACCTTCATTTTTGATTTGCGGGAGCTTCGTGGCATCATTCCACGAGCCGTCTGCGGTGACTTGGTAAGATCTCCATCCTTAAGCTTTACATGGTTTAATTTCATGATTTAATTGGTTAAATTTCAAATTTTACCATTAGTTTTGAAACCCTATGCGTGAAGGAGAGTTCTCGCAGGATGCCCATACGGGGCCTGCGATAAGTCTTCATTCTCGCAGGTGGGCTTGAAGTAGAGTGCGGGAAGTTCACATTGTACCTATAAGCCACCTGCGAATAGCGCAACACCTAAAAATTTGTGTAATGTTTAGCCCATAAAACCAACTTTTCTCATGTTTTAGATTACTAATTATCTTCATATGGTTGCCATGCAGGTTAATAACTATCACTATGGTGCTCGAATGGAGAGAACGAGAGCAAGAGGAAGACAATACCAATACCGAGAATCACCCTCAAACCATTGCCGCTTTGCGAGATTGCGGTCTCCTGAAGTATTTCCGAATCCCGGGCATGAGAGCCCAAGTGCGATTGCTAGAGTTCTTGATCCGAATGTGGGACCCGGATCAACAAGTCTTCAACGTGGGAGCTCACACCTTGAGCATAGATATCTAAGACATCTATTTCTTGACTGGGTTGTCAAGACGGGGATCCTATGTCAGTTTGACTGGCAACCGAAGAGGGGGTATGAAAATGAGCGTGTATTGTAGGCAGTACTGTGTGCCTGAGGCTGAACGTCAGAAAGGGAAGGTATCCATTTGGGGAGTGACTGATATAACTCTTCGTACCATTCTCTTTACTATCGCTTGGATGGCTGGAAGTGTAGCCCCACATATGGCTCTGCAGAGCTACTTTCAGTATGCCATCGAGTGTACTGAGCCCCGAGTCTTCAACTGGGCTGATGCCGTTCTACGCAATCTCAAGAAACAACTGACCAAATGCAGGCGTGGAGATCTAAAACAGTTTGGGTATGGATCTCTTTTAGTGTCTTTCTTCTGCGAGAGGGTCCCAGTGTTTAGGCTTAAGGCCGATTGGCAGTTTTTGGGTCCCAGGGACCCACGGATGTTACGATGATGCCAGCTCATGGCCCGACATGTGGTAGGGCCTATCGTCAGGTATGATGATCGGTTCTTCAACTGGATTCAAGGCTAGGTGCTGATGATAGAGGACTACGCCTATGCTGGCTTGGATTTCCGTGGTGATCCTGACCTTGCATTGCCCGAGGATGCAAAGTGGGGGAACCTCGGTAAGAAGTATACCAATTTTAATTTTTTAAATGTTTTTGTATTTTTTGATATATTTAATTTTTTTTTGTTTATAGACTTATCCGAAGACTAACACCAAAATTTTGTTGATAACACAGACGTTGGAGCATATAGACTTGCTGGTAGTTCTCCTGTTTAGCGTCGAGGAGAGGCAGTGGTAGCAGTTCCTCAGTATGCCGAGGACTACTTGACAGTGGAGAAGAACTTAGAGGGCCTTATGGTAGATGTTCCAGATATGCCCCTAGAGGAGATTCCACGACGCGATCAGCGTCACACTGTGGGAGTCTCGGCCTCTATGGGTCGACTGCTTCACTGAGTAGCTAGGACCTTAGCCTGTTACCGTGAACATCATTAGTGATGTCACTTTGTAGAAGACAAGAGCTTCATTTTTGATATTTTGGTCTTCGGACAACCATTTTGTAAAAAAAAACTTTGATCGTTATATATATATACATGGTTTCTACCGGCTTACTCTATATTGTGTACATTTTTAATGTGTTTGATTTATAAATTGTTCAAATGTTTGTCCAATACATAATTAGCTAAAGCATCTGTTAATGTATTAAGACGTCTAGGAATGTGTTGATATTCAATGTAATCAAAATATCGTTCCAAGAGGCGAATCCACAAATATACTCTTAATAAAGTATGACTTCAAATAGAATATACATTACTGAGCTGTAGTACTACCAACTGCGAGTCAAGTCGGACAACCAAATGGAGAATTCCAAGAGAAATAACATCAACCAATAGTTCAAAAATGACGCTATACTCTACGATATTGTTGGTTGCTCGGCCAAGACATATACCTCGTAGAGATATGAGTTCGTTTTTCGGGGCATAGATTGGCCAAGCAACGGAAGCTAGGTTCCGAGTACTACGACTAGCTCCATCAGCGAAGCCAATATAAGGTAGCGAATACTCTGACATCTGACAATCAAACACAACGTCATGTAAGGGGAGAGACCAGATAACGTTAAAAGCAAAATTAAGATAACACACACACGCAGTATGATACATAAAAATACAAGTACTCACGGACAAATAACTTATGCATAGTACTTCTTTAAGTACAACCCATTCCTGGGTTCACTCAAAGGCACACCATCATAATCCACTAGTTCATATGCTCCCTTTTCCAACAGTTTGCTGACAATATAGGGACCACGCCACATAGGTTCAAATTTCCCGGCTCCTGGGACATCTTTATCTTGTTCATACAGAAGAACAAGATCTCCTTCCAAGAACACGTGAGGCTTGACATGCTTGTCGTATTGTGCCTTAACGTGCTTCTTTTGGGCTTCTATTACTAAAGTGGCATCACGTTGGGTCTCGTCTAATCGCATCAAATACAACAGACGTTCTTCTTCGGCAGAAGTATTAGGTAAGAGCTCTACAGCTAGCTTCAAATAAGGTATTTCTCATTCTATTGGTAGAATGGCTTCCATGCCATAAGCTAAACGAAAGGGTGTGAATCCCATGGTGGTTTTAACAGATGTTCGATACGCCCACAATGCTGAAAACAACATCGTGTGCCAGCTAGTCTTATGTATGCCTATCATCCGTCGAATCATCGTTATAAGAACCTTGTTGATAGATTTGACCTGGCCATTAGCCTGTGGATAATAAGGGGTTGAGCTGTCATGGAGAAGGCCCAAATTCTCTGTAAGTTCTGACATCATATAATTTCTAAAATGACTACCATGATTGGTAACGATAGCTTGAGGGACACCGAAATGAGTGATGACATGGTTGAAAAGAAATAACGCTGCAGTCTTCCTAGTATTATCGAATGTCGGCATTGCCTCGGCCCACTTTGTAAAATAATCAACTGCTACAATAATATAGCCATGCCCCCCGGCCGAGTGAGGGTGACATGTCATGAAATCAATGCCCCATTTAGCAAAAGGACCTACTGAGACTATAGGGTGAAGGGGAGCGAGATGTGACCGAATATTCTGTTGATAGGTCTGGCAGGCATGACACTTTTGGACAGCAGTGATGCAGTCATTGAACAGAGAAGGCCAAAAGTATCCTACACGTAAGATCTTCTGGGCAGTAGCATACCCAAACATATGACCGCCACATGATCCTGAATGGCAGTCATTCAAAGCTTTCTCAGCTACGTCAAAAGTCAAACAACACCGAAAGAAAGAGTCAATTCCTCGACGGTAAAGAGTATCACCGAGGATAATATACTGACGGGCCTGATAGCATACACGACGTCGTTCATTACTGGACAAGGAAGGCCGAAAATTTTGAGTTTGGAGATATATAATGATATCTCTGTACCAAATGTCATCAGTACTGATAAGGAAAAGCGATTTGTCAGGTAATGAATCAACTGCTACATTTTCCGTGGCAGAGTGGGGGAAATCATAAATTAGCTCAGCAAAAACCAAGGATTTCTTTGACGTGGCGCGATCGAATTCCAAGTCGAACTCCTGGAGAATAAAAATCCACTTGGAGTACTTGCCCCCTAGCAATTGACGTGTCAATATATGATGCATGGGGTTAAAATGCGAAATCACGGTGGTTTTTTTGGACAGAATATAATGACGAAAACGTTGAACTGCTTGAACAGCAGCCAAAGCCAGTTTCTCAACATGTTGGTACTTGACTTTTGTTGGTGACAAAATTCTACTCAAGTAATAGATAACATGTTCATCGTGGTTATCATCCTCTTGAATAAGGACCATGCCAATGGTATACTCGGAAGCAGCCAGATAAAGAAAGTAATCCCTACTATAATCCGGAGGGAAAAGAAGTGGAGCCCTAGTGAGGGACAACTTCAAGGCTTCAAAAGCGTTGTTTGCAATTTTATCCCAACGAAACTCAGAATCTTTCTTCAAAAGACGTGTGAAACCACGAGTGATCTCGGCGTAATTCAGGATGAAACGACGAAGAAAGTTTTCTTTCCCCTACAAATTTTGTAACTGGCGCAGTGAAGAGGGAGGAGGAAGATTGAGAATTGCCTCAACCTTGATAGGATCTACCCGGATCCCCTGACGTGAAACAATGAACCCGAGAAGGCGACCGGATTCTACGCAGAAAACACATTTATGTGGATTTAGACGAATGCGATATAACCGACAATGAAAGAAAATAGCTCGGAGATGATTAGGGTGATCGACTCGGCGTAGAGAATGAGCCGAAAAATCATCCAAGTAAGGTTGAACGATATGATTGATATCGTGAAACACATAAGACATGGCACGTTGAAACATTGCACCTGCGTTCTTCAGACCAAAGGGAATTTTTCTGTAGGTGAAAGTACCCCAAGGACAAATAAAAGTGGTTTTATGTTGGTCCTCAGGAGCAATATTAATTTGGTTGTAGCCGAAAAATCCATCCATGAGGGAAAAAATTTCACTACCGGCACAGTCATCGACGATCTGGTTGACGAACAGGGTTGGAAAGTTGTCCTTTGGACAAGGTTTGTTGATATCCCAATAATCGACGCAGACACGTATACTTCCACCTTTCTTATCAATCGGCATAGGGTTGGAAACCCACTCTGTCAAAGCCACGGGGTAAATAAAACCAGCTTTAAGAAGTTTTTCAACCTCAAGTTTAATGGCTTCCGCTTTACGTGGATGGACATGACGAAGGCGCTGCCGTACTGGTTTAACTCCAGGGTATGTTTTTATCTCATGCACAACGATATACGGGTCGATACCTGGCATCTCTTCGTAACTCCAGGCAAAAACATCTCGAAATTCCTTAAACAAAACAGTATAGGTAACAATTTCCTCTGGAGAACACGAAGCTCCAATGTGAACATTCTCAATTATCCCAGGTTTCACTGAAATATCGATGGGAATCGTAGAAGAAATATTACTTAGGTTCCCTTCCGTGAACACATCACGTGTAGATCCGGGAATAGTCATTGTGAAAACAATGGTCGACGGAGTTGAAATCCGTTGGTAATTCTCGAGAGTGTGTTGTTCCAGAAACAATATGGAACGATGATGCCCATCGTCCCAAGGTGTATCGGCCATGACATACATAATCATCTCGTCAGTGGGAAAGATGACATGGAAAGGATCAGGAGACAACTCCTCAAGAGAAGGTGTAGAAGGTGTTACCGATTGAATCGCATGATAAGCAGACTCAACCAGACTTAACGGCATAACATTGCCGAAACGAGCTTGATCTCCAGGACCAGGGACTATCCAAGGTCAAAAGACACCGAAAGTTCATGAGGGATGGCGGAGATCATATTAATCGAAGCAAATGACGGGCGTAGAATATCGGGTGTTGGTGGTATGGGAAAAGTACCCATCAACGAAGAGTCTTTCAAAAGACCGACTCCAACATTCTCATAACCCAGCGGGGTTTTAGCTATGAACGACACATTTCCAGTGCGAGTATTGGAATTAAAGAAGGAAAGTTGATCAACTGTAACCACTCATCCCTGGTGAGGGAATCGTAGGACACGGAAAAGTGTTGACACTACAACGCGCATGGAATCTACCCAGCTACGACCAAGAAGAAGATTATAATCTAAGGGAGAATCGAAAACTTCCACTTCAACTTGGATGGTCTTACCTTCTAGAGTGACAGGCAATGAGGAAAGGACGCCGTAAGGCTTAAAACAAAATCCATTAAAGGCTTTCAGAGTATTTTGTGATTACGTTAAGGGAGGAGAGCCAATGGCTTTCCAACAAGTAAGAGACATTACACACATAGAGGCCCCCTCGTCAACAACTGTCCAACAAATGCTCTTATCAGCAACAATAACTTGTATCTGAAAATCAAGTTGAGAGGGTAACCTTGGAACATGTTCGTCCAAGTCAAAGATTATAAATTTCGAATCGGTAGGATCGATTCCACCTATATCTTTCAACAGAGCCCTTCGTTGTGTAGGACAAGATTGAAGGACTTCAAGGGAAGACATCGCTGAAGGTGCTTGGGCCAGATCTTCCACAATACTGTAGTTCTGGGCCGCACGAGTGTGAGGATTGAATGTCGACTTGTGAACAACACCTTTCGAGGGTCGTAGGAATGTATCAAGACTCGGTCGTTCGAGATGAAGAGGACCGTTCGTAGGTGGATTTGGTGGAGAGGCTGGTACCAGATCAGGAGGTAAATCATCAACCTTCTCTTTAGAAGAAGTATAGTCTTTAGCTCTAGTCGCGATTGCAACGTCATTCTTCTTAGAATCACTGGTGCACATCAAAACATATGATGTGGTAGAAGTAGARGGTTGGTCGTGAATGACCAACGAGGCCTGTTGCTGRGAYGGGAAAGGTTGGGACAAGACAACCGRCGTAGGTGGTTTGGGCGTTCCTTGAAGGAACTTGGAAACTTCGGCACGTCGAGGACAATCCTTGGTATAATGATCGTCACCGCAGATAAGGCAAGGGTACCTCGGTTTGCGTTTATCCCGCTCTTCAACAGGAGCATTTGTAGTTTGTTCGTTTGGATTACTATTCTTACCCCCCTTATTCTTGCCTCTCCCTTTCTTTGATTTATTTTTACCGATCGGTGTGGATTGAACAACGTTCACCTCCGAAGTGTTACTGGTGGGAGGAGGAGACAGGGCATTCTGAACATTAGAAGAATTGGATTTCGAGGTTGTAGTCTAAATGGAATGTGAGTGGCTATGAGTGGAACCAATCACACCATCAGCTGCGTGCGAGGCAGCCGAAGTAGTAGAAGTAATGGAACTACCAGGACGAGGTAAATCAGGTAGTAAATCATACAAGGTTCCCGTTTGCAAATAAACGAGATCAAGATACTGAGCACGACTAATAGCCTTCTCTTCGGTGACAACACCACCCATAGCAATGTCTTTACCAATTTTGTTTACGGAGGACTTGGTAAACCATTCTGCCAGTAACTGATCAGGAAGTTCAAGTTTAATGAGATGTCACCTTCGTCAACACTCATGAATATGATCGGATATATGAGTGCTCGATCTTTGTTTGAAGGAGGTTAAAATCTTAGTTTCGGTATCGTAACGGATCGGTAATTGGTAATGTGTTAGAAAGGCCATTGCAAGGGTGTTGAAATCCGAAAAGAAACCTCGTGGTAATTCAATGTACCACTTCGCAGCAGCACCTGTAAGAGTTCATTGAAAAAGACGTAGTCGAATGGAGTCGTTCATCAATGAGTTGGACAAGCACCACAAATGGAAAGTCATGACATGATTATTTGGGTCCTCTCCTGCCTTCCCATCAAATTTTGGAATATCCGATGGAAGCTTTGCAGGAATAGTAGGCCATTGGGGAGAGTGACGAATAGGATCATTAAGAATCCTAGACAAATCTGGCAGATCCAAAGTAGCAAGAAAAGGCAACTGCCTATTCACTTATGGATACTAGTGACTTTGGGGTGGAAGCCTTGTCGGTAGACTAGTGGGACCGTATGCGGTCTACCCCCAGAGGGAAGACCCCGGTTGGCTCTGTGGTGGTTGAATAGGATAGTAACCCCAAGGATTTTGACCTTGAGTCTGAGTAGTGACTTGAGGTTGAGTAGTCTGACCTGAACCCCAAATAGGATTAGTCACACCTAGATAGGGTTGGCCTAGAGTAGGGATAGGCCCCAACATTTTGAGGGAAGTTTTTCATAAGTTGATTCCAATACTGGGCCAATGCAAGAGGTATGTTTTCCCCTAACGGTGAGGTTGGTCCCCCGATCAAAGGGACAGTTCCACTCGGAAGTTGTATACCAACCATAGGTTGGGTAGTAACTGTGTTAAGTCCGGGAAAAGGAAAAGGAAACGTACTACCATGTCCACCCACAGGATTGTGCAAGTTGGGTGCAATAGTCTGGATAATGCTACTAGTATTAGGATTGCCAGTAGGAAGCTGCGGGAGTGTCAGAATGAAACCGGGAATAGGATGCCCAAGAAACTAAGGGCCACCTAGAGAAACAACTAGAGTTTGTGGAGGTGTTGGATGAGGAACATTCAACAAAGGATTCAACGCGTGGTAACCAGGGGGTAAATTTGGGTTAACCTCAGGAGTGCGCTGGGTATTAATAGGGGCAAGAGTAGTTGCAGGAATCTCAGTCTGGACACTCGTAGTATTTGCAAGATGGGCCATCTCGGGAGGAATAAGAAAACTATAGGTGGTAGTCTCAAGTGTAGTCTCTCCCTCCGGAGACACAGGAGGGTTGATTTCGTAGACAGGGGATGACTCAGTACCAAACAAGACTCGTCGGAAATCACCAGGCCAAAAAGGATCTTGGCCTACTACACCGTGAGAAGGCCTAGCAGTCGATTCAGAGGATGTAACAATGGTTTCGTCAGAAGGATTTAATCGTCCAACAGGTCGTTCACCACGATGAATGCAATAATCCTTTATAGTATTGGTTATTTAGAAATCAGAAAGAGGATCAGTGGATGCTACTTGTGGAGGTGGTGTAAAAACTTCTGGGACATCACTTATGTCCACGTGAGGTAGAGTAACAAGGGGAATTTCACCCGGACGAGGAGAATCCTCAGGGGTACCCTCAGGTGTTGCCGTATGCAAAGGTTCTGAAGCTTCCGGATGTTTCGGGGACAAACCTTGCATCCTACATGAACATCGCGGGGGAGAAAGTGTAAACAAGTAATCAACTCCCCAACGAAAATCCTATGGTCAACTTCGAGAAACAACCAGCACACACTAGTAAACAGAAACTAAGAGGCAATCACCAAGCAAACAATACCTTCTAATTTCGAAGCCACTAGTTGGTGATGAAATCCAACATCGCAAAAACGAGATGAGAAGGGGCGGGGCTAAGGTGGAAAAGTTACGTTGACAACCTGCTTAACAGACTTACGCCCTGGTGCAATCTCCCACACATAATCGTGGGTATACCCTCCAAGGAGCCCGAGTGAGTTTGATCAACGTCGATTCCAGGTACTGTGAAGACTTTCCCCTCCACAGTCACCTCGGGTAAGAACCTAGAGAGAAAGGCCACTAAGGTCACCACAAACAATAGTACAGCCTGGGGGGACATTTGTCAGTCTGATCGACACGCAAGGGCAGGGTATCTAGCCCGAAACCAACTCAAAGGATTCCATGTATAATTGTGTGTATACCTCGGAGTGATCCCTGTAATACGTGCAATCTCTACACCGATGTCAACAAAGTAGGGTTAGTAACTCTGCCAACACCAATGCGACCTAGTTCTTAACCCTTGTGTTAGAAGGGCGTCCCAGAACAATATGTTGCCAATGGATTTTACACTCCCTAACTCAAGATACTATTGTTTGTTTTTGAGCTTTTGGAGAGTGTGTCTCTCTCCTACTCCAAAGCACTAGCCTAGCTAATATGTTGGTGTAAAGAGCCCTAGAAAAAGTTACTAGATTGATTTTAAGATTACGCAATATTCTTAAAGGCTTGTTAATTACTCAAAGGCAACGAAAGTGAAACTCATGATGTGTGACTCTGACCCAAATAATGCAAGGACAATGATGAAATATAATCTTTTTCATTCCATGAATCCTAGTTATGGGAGAGAGAGAACATTTTCCGAATCCATCTCAATACTACAATGCAAATGTAATGCACAATTTCCTTTTAGATGCCAATGCAAATACCCATTTATCAATGAACCAATTCTAAATGTATTTTTCAATACTTCAATAAGCTCTTAAGACTTGATTTTACAATGTTTTCGAAATGACAAAAACACAAACTTGAAAGAAAACTTATGGTTCACTTTCCAAGAAGAACTCTAATCAATGAGAAATGAAAATCAAATCACACCGAATCAAACAAAACAACCCAACCAATTCTTTCAATGAAAGTAAAAACAAAAAACAAACCAATGAGTCTTCCCAATGCAAATGAAAATGTTCCTTCGAACCGCCAAGCAAAAGAGAAAACTATAAGAACTTAACTCACTACCAATCCCTGGCTCTCAGCTAGTCAGACACATCTAACTCCAGAAGTCAAAGAGAAAGAAAATGCCAAACAAGGCGAAGAAAATAAAGTCAAGTTATCAAAGGCAAGAAAGACCTAGAAACCCTAAATCTCTCCAAGAAAGAAAAATAAAGCAAGAGAGGTGTAAGTCAATGATCTAGTAAGCCAAAAAGACACAAATCAACTATTCTGAGCAATTGACAAAGTCAAATCTTGATTTCAAAATTTTTCAAAATCTTTCTCGCAGGCAAGCCTTGGACACAGTGTGAGAATATAGTATTCTCGCAGGCCACTTTGATGCAGAATGCGAACTGTTCGCACTTAAACCTATAAGCAGGGTGCGAACCTAAGTAGTTCTCGCAGGCTGTAAATGGACACAGTGCGAGAATCCTTGAAGACACTAAAAAATTTGAAAATGCAAGCAAAAATTAATCATGCTTATAGACCCAGAAGGTCTCTCAGGGTATCCTGAGGACTCAAACACTGACAAAACAGGAGAATAAGGAAAATAGAGAAAATGGCCACAAAAAATTCAAAAAACCAAAAAGACAAAGGGATAAGTTCCCCAGTGGAGTCCCAAATTTTGTTTCAGGATTAATCCGTAAGTGCGGACACGAACCGATCTCCCTAGATCCACCTGGATCTAGAACAAAACAGGACAAAATACTACTCTTTCCCTAGATCTAGCCTATTGAGTGAACTAGGAGATAAGGGTTATGGACATACCTTATGAACGCTTTCCTTAGGTCTCTGTTGTTCCAAGCTTCGCTCCAATGCTCTTGCACCGTTCAGATCACAACAACACAAACCAATCGAAGTAAAGGCAGATTAATATATTCAATAGCTAGTCTATACATGTGATCAAGGAATCATGTAATAAAGTGACATCATCTTGATGGGAAAGGGACATATTACTGTATTGAATTAATTGAAAGTGAAACTTACAACCTAAGCCTTGATGTCGTAGGTCTCCTTTCGATGGCTCCTAGCTCTGACACACACACTTGCTCATGCATGAAGAAAATCAACTACTTGTGATGACCTTGATGTAGTCTCTTGTTGCTGTAGCATTAGTCCTTCATACAAGCTTCCAACAATTCTCCTATCAATCCCTTGCTAGCTTGCTTGTTGTAAATTTTTCCATGAGAAATCTCCTCAATATATAGGAGAAGATAACTTAGTTACTTGGATAGAAAATGATCCCAATATATCTGGAATGCCAGTACTTGAACAACCATTCGTTAGCCAACTCATTCTTCTCTAAGATTCTCTTCTAGAAGGCTCGAGAACTTCATCTTTTTCCCCTTTAAGAATATGTTTGCACCCTAGCCTTTGTTATAGTATGAACTATTCTCACCCTAGCTTAAGGCAACCTACGAGAATCAGGCATTCTCACAGGCAAGTATATAGGCAGCCTGCGAACTCCTTGAAAAATATAGTTTCTGGAAGTAGACAGTTGCAACTTTTCTCAGGAAAGTATTCTTATTGAAGAGCTTGATTT
>JZKD02S1741030.1:987320-998186 GCA_000966675.3 Picea glauca | reverse complement strand
ACGTAGCCTTGTCCTCAAGGATAAAGATGTGGAAATTGTTGTAGTATGGCCAGTAGTTCCCAAGTTGCATCCTCTAGAGACATGTCCTTCCAATTGAATAATAGGTCTTTCATATTTTTTCCATGTCAATGACACCCATGCACATTGAGGATGGATTCTAGTTGCATCTAAATGGAGCCTTCTTCATCTAATTCAGGAATGATGGTTTGAACCCTACAATTTTGACCCACCACTTTCTTCAAACAGGAAACATGGAACACTGGATGTATTTTGGAGGCTACTGGAAGTGCCAATTTGTAGGAAACTGGAACAATAGATTTGATAATATGATAGGGGCCATAAAATTTGGGTGCCAACTTGTGGTGGCCATGGGATTTCAGGGAGGTCTATTGTAAGGTTGGAGTCAGAGAAACACCTAAACACCTTCTTGGAAAACCCATTTGGAACATTGTTGGTCATCATGTTGCTTCATACGCTTTTGGGCCATGTGAAGGATATCCTTCAAAGTCACTAGGGTAGCTACTCTACCTTGCAACAACTTATCAATAGCCTGGACCTTTGATATTCCTGGAAGATATGAAGTTACTGTAGTTGGTTGTTGGCCATACACTATTTCATATGGTGTCATTTTGGTTGTTGTATGATAAGAAGTGTTATAATACCATTCTATCAAGGGTAACCATTTCACCCATTGATGTTGTTTGTCCGAGGAAAAACACCAGAAGTAGGTTTCCAAATATTTATTGAGACCCTCCATTTGGCCATCCGTATGGGGGTGGTAGGTTGTGCTCATGTTCAACTATGTTCCCTATTATTTAAACAATTCTTTCCAAAACATGTTGGTGAAAGTCAAGCCACGATTAGACACAATGGATGTTGGAATGCCATGCAGTTTGAAAATATGATGAATGAAAACTTGTGCTACCATAGTGGGAGTAAAAGGGTGTCGTAAAGAAACAAATGTGCATGCTTTGAGGGGATATCTATCACAACCATGATGACTGACTTGTTTTCTACTCTTGGAAGGCCCACAATAAAGTACATGGATATGTCAACCCAAATAGAAGATGGAATTCATAGTACCTGGAGGGATCTTGGGGTGTTGAAAGTTTCACGTTTACTGTGTTCGAAAATATCACATTCTGTAACAAAGGTAAGGATGTCCTTATTCATTCCTTCCTAGAAAAAAGAACAAAGAGCACATACATATGTCTTTTGGAATTGTGAGTGACCCATGATGGAAGATGAATGCAACTCATTTAGTGACATGGTATTAATTTCTTAATTCAGAGACAAAACCAAGTTCTCCTTATATTGAAGGATATTGTCTTTCCATGTGTAGAAAGTGGGTGGGTTAGGGTCCTCCTGAAGGCATTGAATTACCTAGAATATATTTGGGTGGGTGAGCCACTCTTGTCGAACTTCCTCATTCTAATTAGGAACTGGTAATGATAAGGAAAAGAGGGAACCTTCAGCCTCATATTTTATGGACAACGCATCCTCCACTACATTGTCTGTGAATTGTTTTTATATGATCTCATAATCGTAGACTATCATTTTGGTCAACCACTTGTTCTATTACAGGGAGGATAACCTCTGTTCTAGGAAATACATCATACTATGGTGATCTATTTTGATATGAAAATGGTGGCCCAATAGATATGGTTTCCAAGTGTGCACATAATGGGGAATGGCCATCATTTCCTTTCCATATGTAGATTTTCCCAAATTACGGCCACCCAAATCCTAGCTAGTGAAAGAAATAGGTCTACCTTCTCGTGTTATAACTACACCAATACCAGTGCCTGAAGCATATGATTCTAGACAAAAAGGTTTGTTTAAATCCAGGGAATATAAGATGGGGGTAGTGCACATGGCCTGCTTTAAATCTGTGAAAGCATGTCCTGTTGCTAGTTTCCAATGAAATGCATTCTTCTTAATAAGGTTCATCAATGGATGGGCAATTTTTCCATAATGGTGGAAAATTTTCCTATAATATCCTGGGAGACCCATGAAACCCCGAAAGAATTTTAAGGTCGCGGGTCTCAACCAATCCTGGATAGCTTGAACATTTTTTGGGTCCACTCTTATTCCCTCATGTCCCACAATGTGTCCCAATTATTCGACCTCACTCACCCCAAAACAAAACTTGGCCTTTTTGGAAAACAATTGATTTTCTTGTAACAATTGGAGTACTTTCTCCACATGGGGCAGATGGGCATCCCAAGTGTGGTTGTAAATGAGGATGTCTTTGAAGAAGACCAGAACAAGCTTCCAAAGTAGGGATTTAAGAATTTATTCATGAGACTTTTGAAGGTAAATGGATCATTGCAAAGTCCAAAAGGAATTACCAAGAATTCATAATGGCCTTCATGAGTTCGGAAAGAAACCTTTGGAATATCTACTTCATTCATCCATATCTAGTGATAGCCTAAACAAAGATCCAATTTTTTGAAGACGTAGGCACCTTGGAGTTCATCCAATAGATCATCAATTACATGAATGGGAAACTTATCCTTAATGGTTAATTTATTAAGCGCATGTAAATCTAGACACATGCACCAAGAACCTTATTTTTTTTAGGACCATTACGACTGGGGATGAATATGGGTTGGTACTTGGGAGAATGACACTAGATTCCAATAGTTCCTACACTATGGTTTTTATTTCATTTTTTTGAGAAAATCAATACTTGTAGGGGAATACATTGGGGGATTGACTGCTTAGAAGGAGAGGGATGATATGATTATGTTCACCCATGGAAAGAGGTAAGCCCATGGGAATTTCAAAAACCCTTTGGTGCTTGTCCAATACCAATTGCAGATCAGGATGGACTACTAGAGATGATGGATCACTTACCTAGATAGAATTAATTTGATAAATCACACCATGGTGGATTTTCTTTAGTAGTTTCTCCATCCTATGAGAAATGATGATTTCTTGGGATCGATCTTGTAGGCATTGGATGATATAAGTGTGAGCATATTTAGTAAATCTCATATATAACTTCTGATAATCCATGCTATTCGATCCCAGAGTGAAAATCCATTCAACACCTAAGACAATATCACAACCTCCCATGGAAATGGAAAACATATGATTTTTTAGGTGACAATCACCCATCTGGAGTTTCACATTCTCACAAAGGCCCCCACATTTCATTGTACCACCATTAGATATGAGAATTTGAAAATTAGAAAATTGTCACATAAATCAATTGAAATCCTCAATGACCCGATGATGAAAAAAATTATGGGTGATACCATCGTCAATCAACACCATGACTGGTCGATGTTTGATGTAGCCCTTGATTTTTAATATTCGTGGACCATAAATACCCACAAGGGCATGGAGATACATTGAAAGTTCCTTTGGTTACATAGGATATGTGACTGGATCGAGGATGGGGGAAGTGGGTTGTGTGTCCCTTGTGTCTGTAGCCTCACCTGACAGACTATCATCAATGGAGGTGGCCACAGACCCGCCAATTTGGAAGAAATTAAGTTCACAACATTTATGGCATGATGAATAATTTTCATCACAGTAATAACAAAGTCCTTTCTTCCAAAATTCAACCATTTTTGTTGGAGATACCTTTTTTACTTTCAAAGTTTGGTTTGGATCAGTGGTATCCCCTAGACAAGGGAATATGGGAATTGTAGAATGAAGGGATTTGGCATAAATAATGGTCTCAACCTCCAATTCTAATTTGCATGCCTGTAACCATGTAACAAGGTGGTGCATGCAAACATGATCCCAAATGGAATCCTTTAATCCATTGATGAATAATTCATGATAGAAATCATCATATAATCCTTCTATTACTATAACTAAGTTTTCAAATTTGGTGATGAATTTTTCTATTGACCTTGTTTGTTTCATCTTGGCGAGTCGTCCCAAAAAATGAGATTCCCTATCAAAACAAGAAAATATTAATTTGGTGAACATGGTCCAATTTGGTTGTATTGGATAGAATTTCTTATGCCAATGCTACCATTTCCATCATTCTTGATCCAAGTACAGAACTCTTACATCAAGTTTGGTCGCATCATCCCAAATATTATGGAGAGAGAAATAGTGTCCCATTTGGGATACCCGCCCACCTAGATTTGATCCATCAAATTTGTGCATCTCAACTTTGGGAACCTTATTCTAAAAATTTGGAGAACCCAAAGGGGAGTGGGAAGGATGAAGATTCTCATAATGGTAAGAGTGAGGAGCCTCAGAATGGTACTCTTGGTGCATTCCTTTTATGTGTGGAACCAATTCATTGTCGTTTTGGGTGAGTGAATTTGGGTTCTTGTTGAGGGTGTTGAATTTATGATCGAGAGAGTTCATGCACTGACACAAGTTTTTAGACATTTTGTTTACCTTAGTTTCCAACTCTTACAAGTTATGAGAGTGGGTGGTAGTGTCCATTGCAGAGGCTTAAGTAGAATGATACGTCTGGTAGGATATGGAGAAAATGAGGGTGTCAGGATGGGGGGTCATGTCCATTGACAAAAATAGGCTAAAATGTGATAGGTACCACTGCAAGTAGAACAAAGAGAGGAATAAAATGTAATAGGTTCCAAATAAGGCCACTGGAAAGAGGGTCAGGACCATAGGAATAAAAAGCATAAAAATGATACATATCACTATGATATGGATGAAAAGAGGAATATAATGGGATAAGTCTCAAATAAGGGTGTGGGTAGGCTTCAATTTAATTATTTTTAACTCTTGCAGAGTTATACTCTAATTTGAATACTTATGTAGTGTCAAAATTCCCAAATTCTTAACAATAACAAATTTTTAGTCAATTCTCAACCAGAATGTAGGGGGCAAGATTGCATGTCCAGAAAACCTTGTTTGTACATGGTGTGGTATGTTCCTTTTGGGTTAGGGTGAGTAGGGTGTCTATCGACAAGGTTTTTCCATGTGCTATAGATATCTAATATACATGCAGGGTTGAACAATAGTACTCATCCCAATATCTCAGGGAAACAAATAAGGAGGCTCAACCATACTCTTAGTCGTATTACTTGATTACCCAGGTACTAGAGAGTACCTTTCCAAGTGTTGTTCTTGGTGGCACTATAGAAATCAAGTGGCCAATCGGTTTATCTAAGGAGGGTTTTAGGATATCTAGGCCAATACTTATACAAGTGTTGTTTGATGCAATACCACTCGAAGGGGTACCAACAAGGGTTACAAGGGTGTCCAACAATGTGAGCTTAAAAACCTCTTGTATTCTCTGCATGTTTGCTTCCCCAACCGTGGATTTGTGCATTGAATGACAAATTTATGTAGCTTAAAGACACTGAAATACGTCTCTACATTGAAAAAAATTTAACCCACAATTTCATCCTAGGAAAGAGCTCTGATACCACTTTTAAGGTATCATATGTAATATATTATGAAAAAACTAGAACATTTAGAAATCAACAAGTCAACAAGAAAATATTGAGAGATAAATATCAGAAATAATACCAGAAATAATACCATTATTCAAGAAAACAATATTCACTTGCCTCTTCAAGGGGGAAACCTCCAGCAGAGCCGAAATCTATTACAATAATTTCTCAAGACAAACTTTCTCATACCTCCTACTCTTATTTATATTAATTCTATATTGTAAGCAACATTCTAGAGGAATATCCTTCTAGAAGTGGAAGATTCTATTAGGTATTCTTACATTGACCTGTTCACATTTATTTAATAGGCCTTATTAACTAATTTTGGCCTTTATTACATAGAAAATATATAGCATGCTAATTAATAACCAACTAAGAGGGGTTAGGGTCAGATCCTAACAACGTTTGTCTTTGTTCCACACATAATTATTTCTTGCATGTTCTCTACAATTTATTTCTTTATGAACAAAATGATTACAATATTATAAATAGCCAAAGAAATAATTTTGATACCAGGTCATGTGAGGTGACCTTGTAGGGACAAATTTTCTGAATCTAGGAGGAATGCCAATTTTTTCTGGAACAACATTTTCTTTCTTCCTTTTGTCTTCATCATTGATGGATATTTTGAGTACATCAACATAGCTTTTAGATTTTCCTTCATTTACCTTCTTCGATAGCTCTGTAGATTTTGAATCTTCTTTGTTGGTCATATAAATCTTATTGTATCTAATATGAGTCTTAATGAATGGAGACCTTTGACAATTTGATGATATCATCTAAGTTTTCGATAGTCTTATTAAACGTTGACTTAATAGTTGTTTTCTTTAGTTCCTTTCTTAAGGAAACTATTTCATATTCTAGGTTCTCGCAATTTTCTTCATTTTCCTTCAATTGGATTCTCACCACATCTTTTATCCTTCTTATCTCTTCTAGTTGAAGATTTAAGATCATAATAATATTGCATGTTTCTTCAAGGATTTGTGACATTTTGGATTTTGAATCACGATTCTCTTCTTCATATTTCTGCAGCTGCTCCTTTTGTTTCGAATTATTTTTCCTAAGATTCTTTATTTAAATTAAGAAACACATGAGTTCTTCTTCAAGATACACTTCCTCTTCTGTTTCAACATTTTCCTCTTCTTATGAATCCATCATTTCTTTCCCTTTATATTCATCGATCTTTGTTTTGACTTTCATAAAGAGAGTTTCTTCTCTATCACTATCGACATTTCTTTCACTGCTTTCTTCATATGAGTCACTAACCCCTTTTGAGTGGAGGCTCTTATTCTTATTATAAGAGTTCTTTGTATTTTCATGTTGGTCCTATTTTTGGTTATTTTTGTGTTGATGATGTTTTCTCCCTTCTTTATGTTATGGTTTTTTTCATCATCACTACTTTCATTTTTCACAAATGGACACTTAGCAACAAAACGTCCTACTTTTCCACAATTAAAACATTTAAAGGGTAGATTACCTTTGTATTTTTTGGATCCCTTTATTATTTTCCTCACAAAGTGTGCTTTCTCTACATATTCTTTATAGCTAGAACAATAGTTTGATTTGTGTTTTTTTTTCTTCCTCTTCTTTGAAGCTTTGAAGACTACTTCTCGCTTTGATGCATTCTCTTTCTCAATCCTCATTTCATATGTAGTGATAATCCTATGCAAACTATCCATCGTTAATTTGTCAATATCCTTCATTTCTTCAATAGAGGAAACTTTAGCAGCAAATATTAAGGGGAGTGACCTTAACACATTTTTTTACAATCATTGATTCTTCAAAAATTTCACAAAGTTTGATGGTGTTGACAATCTCATCTACACGAAGGAGATAGGCTGCAACATTATTTTTGTACTTCAATTTCAAACTCTCAAACTATTCTCTATGAGTTTGGAGATTGTCCTTCTTGACCTTGTCATTTCCATCATAAATGTTTTGAAGTTTGTGCCAAATTTTGTTTGTCGATTTTCAATGCATTACTATTGGCCCTTGACCAAGTTTTGAGGAAACCTTAGTCAGGTTTGGACCACTTTTGGACTTCGACAGGCTGGTCGAAGATGGAGTGCCCAAGTGAAGCCGAGGTCATGGATATCACTTATTTTGCGGGATATGGGGACCCAATAAGGGGTTCTTTAGGGTTTTTGTAATGGGTTATGGGATGTCGGCCCATGGGTTTACCTATGATTAGGCCTTATTGTAAAAGTATAAATAAGTAAGAATGTAGTGTAGAAAGGAGATAAGAGATTAGTGGAAAAAGAGGCTAAGTGCTATAAGTTCTGAGTTGCTTTGTGCAACAAAATGCGTATGTAAGGATCTGTGCTCAATAGAGAAGTTGGCTTTGTTCCTTGACCTAGTTTTGGGAAGGAGGATCTGGTGCGCAGTGCACAAATATCTTGTCTAGTGCGATGCTTGGCTCTGTGGATTAGTGCACAAGAGCAGATGAATGTAAGATATTGAAGAATAATAAAGAATATGAAGCATTTGGTGGACATAACCCCACACTAGGGTGAACCATGTATATCTTATGTCTTTGGTTTTCTTTGTGCTTTATTGGTTGTGTTATGAATCTGCTCAGTGCTTTGCTTATTATGTATATTAGATAGATATGGTGATGCTCCGTGTTTAGTTGTGTTAAGAATGAATGAATGTTAGATCTAACTTAGTGTTATCTGCTAAATGATCAAAGTGCTTAATCTCTATTTTTACTGCGTCGATTTGTCTTAGGGTTTGTTCTGCGATGTTAGTGAAGCTAATGAATTAATGCATGCCACCTTCTAAGTGTTGCTAGAATACTCTGCAAAGTGTTATTATGAAAGATCTGTGTCCCATATTTGTTACAGACACCTGAGTCTTGTAACCCCCCTTACTTCTAACTTGGGTGATACTTCACCTGCTTCACAGGTGTTGCCAAAAGGGTTGATAGTAAGGGTTTTGTTGGTGCGATGTTAGAGTTGAACCCCGGGTCTATCGATGTGCTAACAAATGGTTCCATTGTCGGGACTTGAAACTATTATTGTTGGGAACTAAAGAGAATCTTTGTGTTTAGATTTGTTGTTGTAGTGTGTAGTACTCTCCTTGAATTGCGAAGCTCTATTCTAAGAAAGAAACCCGATCTGAAGAAAAGAGGTAAGATCTTAAAAGAAGTAAATCTTTGTGCTTTGATACGAGTAATATAAGTGAAAATTTTGTTTCGAAAGCATGAATTTAGGTATGTTTAAAAGTGTATGTCCTAGTTTGAAAGCTAGGGATAGTTGGAAGAAAGAGTTGATCTAAGTAAAGCTAATATAAATGAATAAAGATATGTTATTCCTATGCATAGAAATAATTTTTGGAGAAATAAGTGGATGGAGGAACCTAGAAATAATTTTTGCAGATTACAGGTCCACACTGTGATCCATACAAAAGTGTTTGGGGAACATATAAAAAAAAAAGAGGATTGACACTATGTTATAACTATAGAATACCAGGACATGTTGCTAAGGAATGCCCTGGTACATGTCTTATTTGTCTTTGTTGTAAAATTGTTGGTCATGAAGTTGAGGATTGTCCAAGAATGATTGCTAAAGTTGAAAGGATGGACATGAGACAAGAAAAGGAAAGTCAAGAGACTAAGATCATTTTAGAGAATCATAAAGAGAACAGATCAGAGGAAGTTCAAACTACATTAATGCAGTTGAAGGAAATGATGGATGTTCATAAAGATGTCAGTTTTTCAAAGATCTTGAAATTAAAACAACGCACAAGTACAAGAATAGAAGACTTCGACATAGATTGTGTCTTGGATGATGAAACACCAGTGAATATTATGATAGAAGATACTTGGGAAATTTTGGGAAAGCCTATTGTGGTACCTTCATTGGGAAGGATAGTCTTGTTTAAGGGAAAGATGATAACCCTATGTGGAAGAGTTACTAACGTACCTATTATTATTCATGGAACATCGACTAAAGAGGAATTTGAAGTCATTAAGTTTGTTGAGAATGATGCCCCTTTCTCACTTCTATTAGGAAAGACTTGGATTGAGAAGGATCAAATCAGAAGGAAAGTAGAGGAAGAAGCTACAGAAAAAAAAATCAAGAACCAAGGGATTTCATAGCTAGAAAAATAGACCAACTAATAGAAGAACGGGAAGATAAGTCAAAGCAACATAAGACAAGAGAATTAGATGTTGAGGTCGAAAGAACGCAAGAAGGTTTGAAGGACCTATCTATGAAAGAAAGTAGAATACCCACACTGGAATTAATAATACAAGGGATTTTAACTTCGAACCCTTTGAGATCACATCAGCAATGCAAAGTCACCACGCTAGGAGAAGATAAGAATAAGAATGGAAAGAGGATTTTAGAAACTGTTAGAGAGACTCATATTATAGGGAAGAAGGCATGGAAGATCAATAAAAATAAAGCCAAGTTATAAAAGCTACAGGAAGATATAGAGAACATATGGAAGACTTCACAGACTGGAACCTCGTAGCAGACAAGTTCGTAGGATTTGAACCTCATTGGAACAACAGGACCGCACAGAATGGGAATTTGCCCTGGCGAAGCTATGTGACCATTGGAGGTTCCCTGACCATTACAAAGATGCTCCAAAACACCTACGAAACACATTTATGGGTGGATCGACTACTTTTAAGACATTGAGATCGGGCCATAATAGATAGATTCACATTTATGGAAGCATTCCTGCTCGTTGTAAGAATCTGTTACAAGGCTATTACACATTATTTCCGTCATACCTATGACCATTAATGATGTAAACCTATCTGTTGCCTTCAGAGGGGTCAGTGGCCTGAGTTCCTGAAGAAGGAAGGTAGAAGAACTTTTCCTAAGAAAAGAGGTTGCATTCTCCTTTGTAAAAAATCTATAAAAAAGGAAGTTCACAGGTTACTATATAGGTAGGGTGCGAGAATGCTTGATTCTCGCAGGTTTGCACCATAGCTGGGGTGCGAGAGGTTTGCAAGTTTCTCTATAGGTAGGGTGTGAGAATGCTTACACATGGGAAAAATGAGCGTTTTCTCGAATCTTCTAGAAGGAGAAACTTCCATGGTGAGGTGGCATCTGAATGGTGTGGATCTTATTCTCTTTCATGATTTAGTGGGATCATCCTAACCTCCTCACCTTATCCTCTTCAACTTATAAAACGAGAGGAGATCTCATGGAGAAGGTTAGCTTTTGAGATTTTGATTTTGGAGCTTAAAGTGGGATTTGGCTTGGAATTGTTAGTTTGGTTAGAGTGGCTTTGAGATTTGCTTTGTCAAGGTAGATTATGAGTAGCTATCAGATCCATGGCTTGAGAATCCTTGGAGAAAGAAGTGTGTGGGGAACGAAGGATAGTTGGAAGGGACCTTACGACATCAAGGCCATGGTTGTAGTCTCTCTTTCACATTTAATATGATACAGTAATATGATTCTTTCCTATAAAGCTTGTTGTGTTTTATTGTATGATTCCTTGATCACATACATAG
>JZKD02S1741030.1:952054-980193 GCA_000966675.3 Picea glauca | reverse complement strand
TTCCTATAAAGCTTGTTGTGTTTTATTGTATGATTCCTTGATCACATACATAGGTTTATATTGAGTTTATGCTATTGCTATCACTTTGGTTGGTTGCGTTCTTTTGCAGTTTCATGATTGTATGAGTGTTGGAATGGAGCTAGGATGGCGATGGCGAGAGGAAGTGGCATTTAAATGGTATGTCACCTATCCCTCTTTAGTTAATAAATTCAATATATAAAACTTAAAGAAAGCATCATGTTCTTGTGTGTTTTGTTCTAGATCTAGGTGGATCTAGGGAGATCAGTTAGTGTCCGTACCTATCGATTAGTATAATAACAAAGGCCCTACTTATTTAACTCATCAGACGATGTGATGGGACCACTTGTTTCCAATCATGATTAATTGAGCCAACAAAGAATTGATTTTGTGTCGAGTCATGTTATTAGAAACTAGACATCACTTTTCATTTGTCTATCCCACTTACTCGTTCACCTACCCCGACCTACCTTTTGAATAGTGAGAATGTCAAGAAAACCCACTAATTTAAAGAATTCCATCGAGGAGGTTCTTAAGAAGTTCATGACTGATAGAGCTATGTCTGAAGGAGTACAAGCATCATCGACCAGGGGACTTCAGGATTCCCCTTCGACTGGATGTTGTTCTAGCCATGTTAACCCCAAGGCTAAGTAGTGAAGTAAGAATCATGGTGATCTAGATAATGAAAAGCATATCCCACTGATATTAGCAGACTATATAGCACCTTTGGATGGCACGATTAATCATGAAAACATCCCACGTGACAGGAATATGCGTAGTTGGGAGTCTGTTAGGATAGATCTCACTACTGAAGAATAACGACTTTAATCTCGGTGACAGAAAAGACTATGCTATGCTCACACCCCATCACTGATACTTGACAAAGATAACTGGGAAGAAGCCTCGCCTGGTCTCCCAGTGATCCGAAAATATGTTTTAATGACTGTGGTTGAGTTATTAATTGCATGTGTTAATTAAACATTTATGAAGTTGAACCAAAGAGGATGGATTTAATGAAGAAACATAGCAGCCATAAAAAAATATACAGATCTGAACTGAAGCAATAAGAACAACAAATCATAACAAGAGAAGTGATAACGGAGTTCGACACAAATTTGCCTATGTATTTGGGCCTTTGTCTAAGTGGGGGAGGCTTCTTTATTAATTCTTCAATGCTTGAAAAGTACAAAAAAAGTGCATCAAATGGATCTCATACTGGTATCACTGTGTTTTTCTCGACCTCAAAAATCCAACACAACTGACGGCACTGAAAAAAGATGAGTGTAGCTCCCAGAAATGGTCCGCAAAGGTCTCCTCCTCAACAACTTCCCTGCATAAAAATGGATTTGTTCTGGCTTTGCTTCAGCATAACTCTTATCTGATTGTCCTCCATGGCCTAAAACAAGCCTGGTTTATATATATCTGAAGTTGGTTATCATTCCCCAAATTCCTCCCAAAATCTGGGCTCAGAAAGAGCTCAATATCTCCCAAAAATGGCCAAAATCTTCAATAACAGGCATAAATCAATTAAAAAATCCATACTTTATAGTTAAAAACCCACTTTGTACAAAAATATGGGCTTAAGCCTACAAATCATGCGTGTGCCCCCCTATTATGGCCACATGCACCTTAATATGGCCAAGCGCTAGCCCAAAGGGCTAAGAATTGGCCCCAAGATCACGCTAGCTCCTTGATTTATGGGAATATGGAAATGTTTAATGGGACCATGCCCTTCAAATGCGCATAGACTATTGATTATCCCCCCAAATTCTTGGCGCTTGGATAAGGTCACAACCCCCAAGTTTTATGGTGGGTTGGTGCTAAATATATGCTCCAAATCCTTGTGCGTTGAATCTATATAGTAGCGCACCCTTTTTTTAGCAGTGGTTGCGGGTGTAATAAAATCGTGGGATGGGGATATGCTCCAACCCCCCCTTCCACTCATATAACAATACATTGTATTTTAAATAACTTTAAATGTGCTTCATTGAATAAGAACCATGGTGTTGGGTTGGTAATAAAGCTCTCCTCAAAGCGCTTGGCTTGGTGGTTGGTCATGGGTTCAAAACCCATGGACCCTAAACTTATTTTTGAAACTTGTCATTCGACTACTGACTGGGTGCCACATGGTTTCCCATGCCTGGGCCATGTGGCACCACCACCTTTATCCAACCACATGCCACGTGTCGGTAGTATATTGGTCCACGCCTACATCATCTACCCAGTCACTGGTTGCCACATGTCATCACCTACCTCTGTCACCTCTGTCACTTCCATGTGTCACTTCTAGAGAGTTCCACGTCACCCTTTGACTGTTGACCTTTTTTTTACTTTTTCCATGTTTGGCAAATCCTTGAGAGTGTGATAACTATCGCATACAATGTCCATTTGTGAAAGTAAATATATGGCCGAAATTAGTGCAACAAGCTGGTAATTAGTGCGACGAGCTGGTCACAATAGAATTGGTTTCATTTGATTATGAGAACTTTCATTTTTGAGCCTTTTTTAGCCCTATCAAGCTCCTGGATCCGATTCTGGATCACCCAACCATGGATTAAGGAGCTCGTGCAGTCCACTATACTAAATGTGATGAATATTCCCCATTTTGGCCATTACCAGGAGGTTAAATCTTGCGTTAAACTCCTCTTGTCTTGGTACAATGGAGAATACATGTGGGTCGACTGACAGATTACGGTGGATCCAACACTGATGCACTTGATTACAGGATTAAGCATGCATGGACCTAACCCTCAATAGTTTTACCCAGGGAAGGATTTGGACCACTCCCTGGCACAACGCATCAAGGAGGCTTACGACAAAGTCAAAAAGGGAAAGCGAGGCTACAAGGTAGCCTCTATCTAGTATGGTGCAATGCGCCTCGCTTTCCAACTCATAGATGGAAAGATTTTAAAAAAGAAAAACCCCACACAGGTCATCGTGTTCATGGTGGACCTTGTAGGAAAATGTGTGGAGGGAATGCAGATGAATTGGGTGAGTTACCTTGTCAATGAACTCGAGAAATATTGTCATGAAGCTCAGGATCAGGGATATGAATTCCACTTTAGCTGGCTGATCATGTTGATTTCATTTGTCACTTGGAAAACGCCTGAAGGAGCCACATTTATGAAGATTGAACCATTGGAGCCTTTGGATGCTAGGTTTTCTACCTTTTGGTACACAAACGACATGTTGAAGAAATGGAAGTCAAACATTGTGTTCCATGCGTACTATCAACAACTGAAGTTTGCCATTGAATCATTTCCGCTCATGACACCGCACACCTTGCACTAGTATAGACCGATAGCCAAGTTCCACATAGATCAACATTTTATCTATATCACTGCGTGAAGAGACGAGAGAAAGGAAGAGTTACAGTCATATTACAAGTTGAAAAACAAAGACATGGAGAAGATCATGAAGGAGTGGTCAGAGGAGTTCCTTGTACCTATTGCTGATGTAGAACTCCCTGACACTAACATCATAGGAAGCCCCCTAGTCACCCAGCTCAAGCATGTCAGAAAATCCAGTGGGACAAAGAAGAAGAAAAAAAAGGAGGAATTCAAGAACATAGAGATTGATGAGGAGGACATCACCTCTGAAGAAAATGGATTTGGCTCACTAGGAGGATGAGACAAAGAAAATGGAAAAGGAGGAGGGGATGGAGGAGAAAATAAAGGAGAAGGTGAAGCTACACCATGAAATGTCCCCCTATTGAAATAGTAACACCACAGAAGAGGAAGGTTTCTCTGTAGAAACATTTGGCAAGAAATAAGACGGGCGCTAGAAAGCCCTAGTTAGAGGTGACTCTCACAGAGGATGACATAGGCTTGGTCCATGGAGCGATGGATGATGCTTCCAAAGATATCTTGCAGAGATATGGAGTGAAGCAGGAGGAGTTGTATGAAAGGGTTGAGAAGAAACTGAAGGAAATACAACAAGTTATTCAATTGATTTGTGCAGTACCTATTGTTCCTTCTTCATTACAGGTTGCATAATTGGGGGATGAGCCAACCTAATTAAGAAGAATTGCAGATGCGACAGAGGCTCAACTTTGGAAAGTCCAAGAAGAAAAGACAAAGTCTACGAAAGACTTGAAACAAGAGAAAGAGGAAGTCTTAGAGAAATTAAGCATAGCGCGGTACTGTGTAACCATTTGTGAAAATGAGAAAGAAGAGTTTTGGGAAATTCTCCAGGAGGAAAAAGAGAAGCTACAAAGAGAAAAGGACCAGCTGCTAACAGAGAAGACTACAGTCAAAGAAGAAGTGAATAAATCACTTTTCTATCTGCTATGCTTGGCACAAGAGGAACAAGAGTCAGTCGAGATTCAAGTGGTGGATCTTGTCGAGGCCATCCAACAACTTCAAGAAAGGATAACAGAGTTGGAGGTCCAAGCAGTACTGAGAAATACGTAGGAGGTGCATGACCAGAGGGAGGAAGCCACTAAGAATGCAGTTGCAAGAATTAGATCCCTCGCATCAGAATGAAAATAGTTGAGCTATAGAAGGGCATAGACATATGAACACCTCGCAGAAGATCCAAAGGTAAGGAAATTGGAAGCACAGTTACAAGAGGTGCAACAAAGGGCCTTCTCCATGTAGGCGTAGATGAAGTTTCTCACCGCAGTTGAAAGAATGAATAGGTCCCAGGAACAATGTGTGGTACAACAAAAAATTAATGCCATCTAGGGTAGATTAATGGAAGTCGTACAGAAACTACAACCTATGTAGGATGAAGTCTGCAAGGTGTTTGAAGAAATTGAAGGAAAAGGCTCACAATCGGACCAAGTGGTTGTGACAACAGAACAATGCCTAGAAGGGCCTGTTACAGAGAAAATGATCCAAGAGATCACTGAGCATGAGGCTCATGCGAAGAAGCAAGTTGAGGTAGCTTGAGTGAATATCGTGGCCTTCCAAGCGACATTGAACAAACTTGAGTGACTCGGGATGAGTCATAGGTGAGTGTTGGGGGCCTATTGGCCCTCGACCAAGTTTTGAGGAAACCTTGGTTATGTTTGGACCACTTTTGGACTTCGACAGGCTAGTCGAAGATGGAGCACCCAGGCGGAGCTGAGATCACAGATATCACTTATTTTGTGAGCTATCTGGACCCAACAAGGGATTTCTTAGGGTTTTTGTAATGGGTTATGGGATGTTAGCCCATGGGTTTACCCATGATTAGGCCTTATTGTAAAAGTAATAAGTAATAATGTAATGTATAAGGGAGAGAAGAGAATTGTGGAAAAAGAGGCTAAGTGCAAGAAGCTTTGAGTTGCTTTGTGCAACAAAATGCATATGTAAAGCTCTGTGCTAAATAGAGAAGTTGGCTCTATGCCTTGACCTAGTTCTGGGAAGGAGGATCTGGTGTGCAGTGCACAAATCTCCTTTCTAGTGCGAAGCTTGTCTCTGTGTCTTAGTCCATGTGAGGGGATGAATGTAAGAGATTGAAGAATACAAAATAAGATAAAGCAGTTGGTGGATGTAGCCCCACGCTGGGGTGAACCATGTATATATTGTGTCTTTGGTTTGCTTTGTGCTTTATTGGTTGCATTATGAATCTGATCAGTTCTTTTCTTATTATGTATATTAGATAGATATGTTGATGCTTAGTGCTTAGTTGTGTCAATAATGAATGAATGTTAGATCTAACTCAATGCTATGTGCTAAACGATCGAAGTGCTTAATCTCTATTGCTACTGTGTCGATTTGTCTTAGGGTTTGTTCTGCAATGTTAGTGAAGCTAATGAATTAATGCATGCCACCTTATAAGTGTTTCTATAATACTCTAGGAAGTTTTATTATCATATATCTATGTCCTATCTTGGTTACAGACACCTGAGTCTTGTAACCCCCCCTGCTTCTACCTCGAGTGAGACTTCGCCTACTTCGCAGGTGTTGCTAAAAGGGACGATCATTAGGGTTTTGTTGGTGCGCTATTAGATTTGAACCCTAGGTATGCCCCTGTGACAACAATTACTTTGGTAAATTATCATTTTGATAGACCACACAAGATGGAAGTCATTTCTTTTGCATTATTTTTACTAGACGTTTTCTCAGTTGTATCTATTGGTGAAGTTGTTGGGGATGTATAACTAGTCACAAATGATTCCTAAATATCGAAACCAAGGGAGACTATATATGTTCTCATCCTTATTCTCCATAAGGAATAATTTGTTTTGTAAAACAACAAATCACCGTTTATATAAAAACCTTCTTAACTGGCCATGTGTGCTCCCAAGATATACCTCCCAGTGGTTAGACTATTTCCAAAGGAACCCACTCTAATGGAAATTGTTGAGAACACACTTATACTGAGAGGAGGGGTGAATCTATATAATATTTTAGCACACCCGACACCCTAATCCTCCTTGGGATGGTGGGATTTTTTATATTTCCCCTTACTCTCATGCTAATGGCTTGGATCATGTCCTTTCATATTTTTCTTTGTCGCGTCAATATGCGAGAACTTCCCCTTACCAACATTTACTCTGATAAGAGTTCTTGTTTGAACTCCAACTACCCGTGGTAGTACCTCTATGGGTTCATTACAATAGCCAAGGATATAAATGCCTCCAATTGGGTAGCTATAATTACTTCTCACCACCATATCAACAATATCTAGTGATTCGAAATCCTTCCCATTGGAACACCAGAATGTCGGGATTGATTTCCACTTCGATGGGTCCTTTCCAATAGATAATTCCTATGGATCCAATGGCTCTTATACTCTTAAGAGATAATGAATTAGATCATATTGGTGCCTTGAATCACTCAACATTTATCACCTTTCTTTTCCTCCAAACATTAAGTGATCAACAGGGGTCCACAAAAGATCTATGTTGTTACATTGCACCCTCTCTCTGATCTACGACTCACATTCTTCCTAAGAATACTCAACTATAAGAGTGCATTAAATATGGGTACCATAGTCCACTCCGACAAATCACTCTGACAACACACACTCCAAAATATCCAACGATCCTTGTTGCACCACAACTAATGGAAAAGGTTGACTTGGTGTCTCATGATTTCACTAAGGTTAAGGGCACCGAATTTTCAATCTCCAAATGTATCAGTGTAGATTCAATGGATAAGATATAGTGATATACTTTCCAATATATTTAAGGTCCTCATACTTGATCGTCGTTAGACTCTCATCTCAAGACCTTTTCCAAGTCATCTAACAGTCTTCCTTCCGACATACTTACACTGAACATCAACGATCAAGGTTCCAAAATCCAGTCCTCTAATAAATCAATGACTCTCATTGACTTTGAGTCACCTCCATAGGGATCCCATTATAATCATGCACTTGGTCATTCTGACAACCTCACCTTTCGAGCAATGAACAAGATCCTCTTACTATGTTGAATCAATAGATTCCATTTGATCTGACTCAAGATATATGTTTTCTATAGAATAATGGTCTGATTCAAGACTTAATCATTCAGGGTCTCTTCAAGCTCATTCACCAAGGATTCACTAGACTTCCTTGGGATCTATATTTCACTACCAAGACTGGCTAAGACATTATTACCTCGAAATTGGATGAATATTTTCATCCTGCAAGATTTCCATTTCAAATACAAGAGGTTTCACAAAGATAAGGCTCCATAACTACAGAGATATCTTTCCAGGTACTAGGGAAATTGTGCCACCACTCTTTCAGTGAGGATTTGTATCTTGCAATATTTCCATTTCAAAGGCTTGCAGTTCTCACAAGGATACACTCTGATTTAGCATTGCTTACATATTTATTCATATTTATCATGTGAATAGTGAAAACAATAATTCATAATTCATTTTACTCAGGAAATCAACCATTCCTTCATGCAATCACAATTATCATCAAACAAAAAAAAATACATATTTATCATAAAACAAGAACCATACAGGTTAAGAGAAAATTACTTATATGTTAAGTTAAAAATTAAACTAACCAACTAACTGAGAGAGGATGCATTTCCTCCCAATCATAGGCAATGCTACAATATGCATTTATATAGCATGTCACCCCCATGACAAGACATGATTCCACAAGGGGATTGATTCACCTAACTGTCAAATTGGTTAAATGGTATACAAAGATTACTCTCCTTCACTACATTGGAAAAAACAAAAGTTTCACTCTTCCCACTAAGCTCAATAACTCCACAATTTTACCAGGCACCTTCCCAATTGGATTTCCTTTGCAAGAGGGAGTCCCTTCTATGCTACAGAATCCCTTAGAAACCTCCCCTTTCTAGTGCTAGTTTCTTTCTATTAAGGACCAAGATCTAGGCCTCTATTTCTCCAGTCTGTATCTGGGTCTTATTTGTTCCTAGGTGACCATTGATTCCTTGGGAACGTTTCCTATTTTTGTCTATGAGAACTTCCCAATCATCTTTTTATCCACAACTATGCATGCAATTCTCTCCTCCTCACCACATCATCTCTTTGTGTGCCTGCAAATCACTCTATTTTCTTTGGTTCTATTGTAACCTAGGTTTGCACCCCTACCTATCCTCTCTGACGCAGTAAGGACACGACCACACCACCTCATGCCCCCTTCTCACAGGATTGCTCAAATTCCCCTTTTTGCCAAATTATCTTATTCGATTCCCTGTTGGAATCTCTAATGAAAACTCGATCCACAGGTCCTACCCTTCCTTTGTCCTGGCCTCTACACGCACCTGTGACCTTTTCCCCGACTTAATTTCCGGTTTCAAAGTTTCTTGTTTTCTAATGTCGAGAGTTCCTGTCGTCTTGAACTCCCGAACACTAATTCACCGATGCGCTCACTTCTGGCCTTAGCCCCTCCTGGCTATGCCCTTAGTCCATATGACTAGTCCTTGTGAGACCGCAGTCTTATCTCCTTATCGGGATTCAGGGTTTCGCGATCCTCGATGTCACAAACCTCTGTCCCTGCGATCACCCGATCCTTGATGTTTCTTCTCTGCGATCTCCTTTGCTTGAGTTCTCGTCACGTGCCTTCTCCTCGACGCTGTTCCTCCTGAGCTTTTACTTCCGAATCCTCGAAGGATTCTTCAACTCCTGCACCTCTGCAGGGTATTCACGCATGCAAAGTGCTACCTCTCCTGATATTCGCACACACTCAGACCCCTAAGGGATTTTATCCTTCTTCCTTCTCCCTCAGATGGAGAATGTTTGGATTCCCTCTTGGCGATCCCTCTACTCAAGCAACCTCCTGCTGAGTCTGCAGGGTGTTCAACAACCATGTGAAGATCCCTCAGTGGACTCTTCCTCTAATTTCCAAAACTCGAAGAGTTCTCTTCTCTTCTGTGCCTATCTACACACTTACTCAAATTCCCACCTGGCAGAGTATCTTCTCACAAAATGTTCAACAATTTTGTCCTCCTATGCACCTATGCACTTGCTCAATGCCCTCATGGTAGAGCTCTCCTCAGTGATTCTGTTTCTTTTTAAGAATTCACAGCAGAGTCCTTCCTCTATGCACTCCTTGCACCTACTCAATGCCCACCTGGCAGAGCTCTCAGAATCCTCAGTGATTCTATTTCTTCTTTTTGAACTCACAAAATAGTTCCTTCCTCTATGCATATGCTCAATGCCCACCTGGAAGAGCTATATAGAACTCCTTAGAGCTTCTATCTGCAACTGTGTTATTCCTCCACAACCTTGCCTCCAAGTTATTCAACAACCTTGAGGTATTCCTTGAGTTTTTGACTTCATTTCTTGTGCCGCGGCACGTCTTCATCTGAATCCACAGAATTCAGAAGTGCTTCAGTGCACCGATATTCACAGACTGCAGTACTCTGTCACACCCTACTGGCATGAAACCTCAAAGACCTTTACCTGAAATCCAACCCACTTCCTGCAAATGCACAACTAGAACACACATCTATAACATACATAAAGAACACTCAAAGACATCCACATAACACATACATACATGTACGAAAAACTGCTTATGTTTATATTAAAATAAAAAATGCCTGTTTATACAAGGTGTTCCTGAGCACAGCCTGTAACAAGGTCTCGGCTCTTTCCTTCTGCTCTCTACTCACAGATTCTCTTCTATCTTTCTACAACTCAACTTTTTTGCAAAATGAGATACAAAATCTCTTTTACCCGAGGGGTCTTTGAGCGCTTCCCCCCAATCTACCTACCCAATCTCATCCATACAAACATTAAAGGACGATCTACCTAATGCCTGCACAAAGGCATGACTCTACATCTCACCAGCTTAATCATTTAATTACATTCAATTACAATTTTAAAAGATGAGGGATGTGCCTCTCTTCATCTTGAATGCACGCGCTCGACACGGCTGGCTGGCTAGCTGGCTAACGTGGAGAGATGCTCCTGCATCACTCTCTCTTTTCCCTATGCCTTCATAAATTTTTCACATTCTTGTTGGTTTAGTCAGTTTCCCATTTTTGAGTGACTTGGCTCTTATTCATTTCTTTCTTGTTTGATTCTTTGCGCATTTTCGTTTTTGCTTTTTTTGAAGGATAAAATACATGTCGTATTTGGTTCAGAATTCTTGTCATCACGTTTTCCATTTATTGAGCTCACAAAAGGTTGACCAAGACTTTTTATATGCACAAGAAATGCCCATGGACAAATGGAACAATCCAGAGTGGTCAATTTCGATGGTGGAGATCCTTCAAGCCGTCAGATCAACCACTCTTGAACAATTGGCATTCCAGAACTAGCATAAGGTTTAACTGCAAGAGTTGCAAACTCCATTCCGTGACTTTGGCGCCAAAATTTCAGAGTTCTCATATTCATAAATGCTCGAAGTGCCAAACACCTGAAGTCTTGAAGCAAGTCTAGACTATCCATCAATGAGGACAAGTGGCGGTAGATATCCTACTTAGGATATACTTCACTTTTGATGATTGCACGAGTAGGGAGAAAAAAAGGCCCAAAGCTCGAAGTCTTGAAGTCCCAAAGAGCCGAAGAGTCGAAGTGTCGAAGCACATGGCACTCATTCCAGGTCATTTGGTTGTGTCATTCACCCATCTCCACCTGACATGTGTCACCCTTATCTCCATGACACATAAACAACCATGACATCATATGACATATAACCTTCCACGTCACTCCGGGCCCATACCAGTCTGGGAGATTTCCAAGTACAACATTCACAAACTCCCGAAGCCCGAACATACGAAGTCTCGAAGTGAATCTAGGCCATCCATCAACAAGGACACATGGAGGTAGATCATTCACTTCGACAATTTTCCTCCAGGATATTTCCAAACACAACATTCGAAACTCTCGAAGCCTGAACTTCTGAAGTGAATCTGGACCATCCAGATCCAAAGGCCACATGGAGGTAGATCCCTCACTTCAGAAGTATGAGACTATGGAGGATGGTAAGAAATATGCATTGAAACTCCTGAAGCCCTAACTCCCGAAGTGATCACAGACCGTTGATCTGTACAGTAGGTAAATATTACCCAGATCGTAGATTGAAATCAGATTGATGGCCACAATTCATTGCGGGGAAGTAAACTTCCTGGACTTTAATTGTCTAGAGCAGTCCTGCAATTGGAACTATGGTATTGTTGGAAGGGTACGTGGCATCTTGTGGGGGATTGCGGGCCCAAAAGTGGTGTGGACCCAAACCACCATCAACAAATTCCACAATCATGTGCTTAAATGACATTAGGTCTCTACGTCACCTACACGTCACCTCAATTCATTCCACTCACTACTCTCATTCCTCTCGCCACCCAACACTTATCCTTTGCTCACCTCCATGTCTCCCTTCATCACTGTTGGGTCGTCCACCATTCCAACGAAGATATTCACGGGTACAAATGGCAGCTGATGGAGTCAACACATAATGCACTTAGCTGCCGAAAGCTCTGTCACAGACAAAGAACGTAGGAGACCGTCCTAGTTCGACACAACCAATTCCAGAAAACTTCAAAAGACTACCTTCTTCCTCAAGAAACTAGCTTCAAATACAAATAGTTTTCTTCAGTGGCCTCCAGCTCCTAGGCATGCCATTGTTCAACGCAGAACTCTGCTCTACCACTCCGAGGCCTATTTTCTGCCAATTCAGTTCCTCCACCACATGCATCAATTTTGTCTCAGAGACAATAGTAGTTCTTAGTTGATTAATTCCAACATTTTCTTAGATTAGATACAAGAGTGGTATTCTATGTGTGATAAGAACCACTCTTGTTGATTAAGTCTAGTGTCATAGTCAAGTTAATAATTTGTTTTACAAACAGTTACCTAAATTTAGGTCTCAGTCCCCTAAGGACGAGAACCTCTGCAACTTCATTAAATAGGGGATCTTTGAATGTTTTGAGGGTCGTATTTTTTGGGAAAGAATAGAAATACATCAGACTGGTTGGACTCGTACTATGCATGGATTAAATATCTCTACCTGGTGAACATACTTCCTATGACAATGTTCGTGTCCAAACTCTTCATGTGTTTTTATCTTATCTTGAACGTAGTTTTTTATTTCTGCAAAGTACATGTCATTTCCTTTCATCTATTGTGTAGCTTATCTTTACTGATATGTAACCTGTGAAAACAACTAATTCTTGGTGAATAGTTGTTTTTATCGCAAAATGAAGGAGTAATTTTGTCTTGATACATTGTTAATGTCTTGAAATGATATTTTAAGTATTGAACTTCTTGCAGCAGATCACTCATTGAGTAGTTTGTTGTTTTCATTTGTTTTCTATTATTTCACTGGCTTGTCATTAGTGTGCCACCATCCAAGGAGGACCCTCATCCATATCATTTTTCCAACCTAACCTTGCTTTTGTCTTGATAGAATAACTCTCTGACCAACTAACACAAATTAAATAATCAACCATTCTAAACTGATAGGTGGCCTAGCGTTTCCCTTTAGCAATTAGGTACATAATTTAGGACCAACATCTTTTGGCGCCATTGTTGGGGATCAGAGTAACGAAATATATTTCCCTAGGAGAACGAAAATTGATCATCTCTGGCCTTCGATGGAGAACAAGGATTAGACACAAACAGTCTACCATCTTTCACCTGGTGACTTCACTAAGTAAAATTTAAAAGATAAATAATGGCGCCTAGAAAGGGATTTAATATACCCAAATATGAAAACAACAAATCCAATAAGGCTCATCCTATCCCTGAGAATAAAAAAATAGCCTCTGAGATAGATAAGAAACTAATAAAATACACTGTAGCTCAGAGGTATACTTCCCCCCTCAAGGGTAAAGTTGCACACAAAGATCCTACGTCTAATCACAATCACAAGAAGCTTGAATTTGATAGCCCTGAAAATCATAATTCCAAAGAAGCTCAGACATCTCCAACTTTGGATTCTACCTCATCATCCAGTCTTGCATCCACTCCTATATCTCCCATAAATTTGCAGATTCCTATTATTCAAACCATGGATGTTAACAAGATGGATTTCATAATTGCTTCCAGATATGCACCCCTAGTGCTCCCTGTAGGTTTACATGCACTCCCAACCACATATTACATGAATTATTTACCAAGATATAATGGGGAAGTTGAAGTAACCATTGAAGAACATCTGGTATCCTTCTACAGCTTCGCAAATAACTTTAACATTGATTATGTTGATGTATGGATGAGGTTGTTTGTACAAAGTCTGGATGGGGAAGTCAGAAAATGGTTCAGGGATCTTCCTCCAAATTCCATTCAATATATTGAGGCATTATATGAATCTTTCATAAAGAAATGGGGATATAGGAAATATTATCTCTACTACATCACTGAATTTTGGGTTCTAAAGAGAAAGAATGGTGAATCCATTTCAAACTTCACCAAGAGATTCAATAAAATGTATGGTAGAATCCCAGATGAAATCAAACCAACTGAAGCCTCTGCCAAGATCACTTATGATAATTCATTTGATGCAGAGTTATCCCTCCTCATGAGAGAGAGAATATCAACCACACTATTGTCCATGTAGGAAGCAACCATTGAAGTTGAATATAATATTTTGGCATCAGACATACTGAAAACTAGATATGATAAAGAGAAGAAAAATTATAGAGAGGATGCCCCTACCTCCTCTAACACAACCACATATGATCCAAATCTTGATGAAATGACCAACTATTTGAAGGATCTGACTTCAGAAATAGCTAAGCTAAAATGGGAATCCAAACAACTAAACATAACTTTTCAAGGGGCTGGAAATAGAAATCAAAATCAATTCAGTTGGCCTAATGACGCCCCTCAAATAATGCAAAGAGAAAGGAGAAATGTTGAGGATCAAAGGGTAGTGCCTCCTTTCCAAAAAAATCAAATTGAGGAGATGGATGTAGATAGTGACATCATGGATGATACAACTATGATTTTTAATAAAACAGATTACTATACTAGTAACTTAACACAACAAGAATATGAGGTAGCACAATTTTAAAATCAGTTTGATGATCAGATAGGGGAGGAGGGATTTATTCAAGGCCAACCCAAGAAGACATATGATTTGAGGACGAGAGCAGGGGCTCCAAAAGCCACTACCTCCGATCAAAACAAATAGGATGAAATTCCCCCCAAGACAAATCCAGGTAAAGGTATGTCATCTAAAGCTCAGTCACCTCCCCCATCAAAAAATGTTTCCCCTGAAATAAAGGAAGATGATAAGCCGCCAACCTCTTTCATCTTGGAACATGAGCTGAGAAAAATTAATATCCCTCTGCCTTTGATAGAATTAATGGAAAATGAACCTTTAAAAAAATCCATGATGAAATTTCTGCAACCAACTCCTTGTAGCGTATCTTATGATGTCATTAGTATGCAGGATGAAAACCCAGTCATTACTGTGGGTCCACACATTGAGGATGGCTCTGATACTTCTACTCCTTTCTATATATCTTTGAATGTCCATGATAAGATCCCACATAACTGTCTTAGGCACTCAGGATCCTCTCACAATATCATGCCCAAAGATTTTATGGAAGAACTAGGTCTGGATATTACCAAGCCTTACCAAGACATGTACTCCTTTGATTTTGAGACAGTAAAATGTCTTGGATTGATAAAGGATATGGTGGTTTCTCTAGCACAATTACCCATGAAGCGTGTAGTGATGGACATTGTTGTAGCATACATTCCCCCAAAGTTTGGTATGATTTTACCCAGAACTTGGGCTACGAAGGTTGGAGGATCATTACAAATGGACCTCACTTATGCCACCATTCTTGTGCTTTGAGGTGAACATAGGAGGCTATACAGAGAGGTGAGGTTAGCCTACATTTTCAGTGACCATCAGAACCCAATAAATCACCCAATTTACATTGTTGAGGATGCAATTGGCTCATCTATCTTCCATTTGAATGATGATGAACTCGAAATATTAGTTAGCCAATGCAACGATTAGCCACTGACAGGTCAAAAAAACAAAGTATGGAGGATGTATTTCGATGGTTCTTCATCAAAATAAGGATCTGGTGCAGGTATTCTCCTCATTTCCCCTTCAGAAGAGGTAATAACACTCTCTTATAAGCTGGAGTTTGAAACTACTAATAATATAGATGAGTATGAAGCTCTGGTATTGGGATTGAGGGCTGCCAAAGACATGGCCATTGATTGTCTAGCCGTTTTTGGCAACTCAGAGTTGGTCATCAATCAAGTGAGGAACATCTATCAAGCTAAGCAATTGAGGCTCAAATAGTACAAAAACGAGGTATGGGATATGATCGATAACTTCTTTCTAGAATTCAACATTTCCTTTATTCATAGAGAATAGAATCAAAAGGTAGAATCTTTGGCCTTAGCTTCCAACACTTTCATGCCTCCCATTGGTCCAAATATCAAATATCAGGTGGAGATCAGACATAGGACAACCATACTTGACAATGTAAAACAATGATAGGTCTTTAGTGATGATATGAAGTTGTAGATATTTCTACACACCATTGATGAATTCTCCAATATCTCAATTGATCAAAAGGGCCAAGAAGGTGAAGATGATGAATTGGAATATTAGCAAGCATATCCTCTGTTCAAGATAGTGGTTGGTCATAATATTCTGGAGCTAAAAACCAACCATGTTGGAAAGGGACTGGTGCCATTGGAAAGGTTGTTTGACAGTTACAATGTGTACAAAGGAACTACCATGAAGAGTCAAGAAGAAGAGGTGAAAGATTGCAATATTGGGACCATTGAGAACCTCAAGATCATCAAGTTGTCCAAAGCATTAGCTGCAGAACAAAAAGATAGGTATGTTAGTCTCATTAAAAGGTTTGCTGATATGTTTGTGTGGTCCTATGAAGATTTGAAGACATTTGACACTGACATCATCCAACATGAGATCCCTCTAAAGGCTGGCTCCAAGCCTTTCAAACTGAATATTTGACAGTTTAACTCCATGTTAATGACCATAATTGAGAAAGATATGAAAAGAATGTTGGATGCCAAGATTATTGTACCATTTAAGTACTCAAGTTGGGTGGCCAACTTAGTACCTCTAAGGAAGAAAAGTGGTGAGATACGCTTGTGTGTTGACTTCAGAAATATGAAAAAGTGTTCTCTGAAGGACAATTACCCCCTCCCCAAGATGGATCATATTTTACAAAGGGTAGTAGGTGCACACATAATTTCCTTGCTAGATGGATACTCTGGTTATAACCAGATAGCAATGTGTGAGGGGGATAAAGAAAAAACAACATTCACCACCCCATGGGGAACATTCATGTATGACAAGATGCCCTTTGGGCTGATGAACGCAGGGGATACTTTTTAGAGGGCCATGGATGTAGATTTTGTGGGGGAAAAAAAACAAATTTATGGTTATATACTTGGATGACATCACCATTTTATCCAAGTCTGATCATGAACATTTGCATCATTTGGAGCAAGTTTTCAAGAAATGCAAGAGGTATGGAATATCCGTGAATACTAGGAAATATCACTTTTTCATGCCAGAAGGAAATCTCTTGGGTCACATCATATCAGTAGGAGGTATACAAAATAATCCAAATAGGGTGTGTGCCATTCAAGATATTGAGATCCCGAGAAATAAGAAGGTTGTCCAATCTTGTATTGGTAAGATAAACGTCCTCATAGATTTTGTGCCAAATTTTGCTGAAATTCTGAAGCCTATTACTAACATGTTGAAGAAAGATGTTGTGATAAAATGGTCCTTGGAGGAAAAATCATCTTTCCAAAAAATCAAGAGAGATTTATTTGAAGCCCCTGTGTTAGCCAGTCCTGACTATGCCAAAGATTTCTTCATCTTCTCCTTTTCTTCTGAGGAAACCATTGTTGTTGTACTGCTACATAAAAATGAAGAAGGGCATGAGTAGCCAATACCCTTTTTCAGCAGAGCCCTCCGAGATGCTGAGCTAAAGTATGATATATTAGAGAAGCATGCCTATGCACTAGTCAAAGCACTCAAGGACTTCAGGGTTTATGTGCTACAATCTAGCATAACAACCTTTGTTCCTAGCATCAGTGTTAAAGAGATTCGGGTCCAGCCAAATAGTGAGGGAAAAAGAGGGAAGTGGATTTTCAAACTATTGGAGTATGACCTACACATGAAGCACACCAAGTTGATCAAGGGGCAAGGACTAGACAAGTTGTTATCAGAATCAAACTGTAAGGTGCTATAATTACATCAAATATTCACCCAATTAGATGCACCCATCATGCAACCTAGACAAGACAACTTACAGGTATTTGAAAACAACGCCTCTTCACCTTGGTATAAAAACATCATTTATTTTCTGTAGCATTTTGAATTTCCACCAGATGTGAAGAAGGCAAAGGCCAAGTCTCTCAAATTGAAGGCCATCAAGTTCTGCATCTCAAACTAGAACCTGTATTGGAGAGATCCTGTTGGTATCCTATTAAAATGCCTTGATGAAAATGAGGCCAAACAAGTCACAACATAAATGCATAGAGGAGTATGTGGAGGACACCAGCATTGGAAGGTCACAATTCTCAAGATCCTGAGGACAAGATACTACTGGCCCACCCTTTTCTTTGATGTGTTTTCCAATGTTAGAGCCTACAATGAATGCCAAATGTTTGCAAGGAAAAAATTTTTACTATCACTTCCCCTAAAACCTATCAATTCCAGTAGTCTGTTTTAACAATGGGGGTTAGACTTCATAGGAGTGATAAATCCAACCTCCAGTGGACAACACAAGTGGATCCTCACTACCACTGACTACTTCACCAAATGGATTGAGGTTGTGCCCACCATGAATGCCACTGACAAGGTGATATTGAACTTCTTGGAAACCGATATTTTTTCCAGATTTGGTTTTCCCAGTAAGCTTGTAATAGACAATGCCCAAGAATTCATGTACAAATCCATAGTTGACTTCTTTGGAAGTCATAACATTTCCTTGGCACATTCCACACCCTATTACCCTTAGGGAAATGATCTGACATAATCATCAAACAAGACTCTCATTGTGATAATTAAGAAGTTGTTGACTGAAAGAAAGAAATCCTAGGACTCTAAACTCAAATATGCTTTATGGGATGACATAATTAGCACTAAGATGTCTTTGGGAACCTCACCATTCCAACTTGTTTATGGCATACATGTTTTTCCCACTCAACTGGGTATACCAGTCCTAAAATTCCTACAGGAGCAGATTGAGGAACCCAATGAAATCCAAACGGGAATCTTCCAGATTATAGAAGTTCAACAAAGAAGAGAAGCATTAGATCATAGGACAGAATCAAACTAGAACAAGATCAAATCAACCTTTGATAAGAAAACCAAGAAGGAGATTTTTCAGAAAGGCGACCTAGTTTTGAGGTGGGATGCCTGAAGGGATGACAAGTCCAAGCATGGTAAATTTGACGACCTCTGTTTTGTCCCTTTTAAGGTGGTTGAAGTTATGAACAACAACAAATTTATCTTGCACAATATAGACGATATAGAGATCTTTGGAAGCCCAGTAAATGGGCACTTCCCGAAACACTATTTTGTTTAAGGATGGGGGAAGACCCCTCTTGTACCATATATTATTTCCTTTTAGTATTGCTTTTGATTAGTTAGTTATGAGTGAATAAAGACTCCATATCCCAACAAGGCACTGGGGTGTAATGTTAGTTTTTATTTCAATAAAATGCATGGTTGAGAGACATTAGGAGATACACAAGGTTGATAGACAGAAATAAAGGTAAGTGATGGAAGGTTAGAGCAGTTATTTAATCTCAAGGAACTGATCTACAGTTCTTAGAACCTCATAGGGATGAGCTATCCCCAGTTGGAACCAATGTTGTAACCTAGGTATACACCCCTTCCTGTCCTCTCTCTTTTCCCTATGCCTTCATCAATTTTTCGCATTCTAGTTGGTTAAGTCAGTTTCCCTTTTTTGAGTGTCTTGGTTCTTATTCGTTTCTTTCTTGTTTGATTCTTTACGCATTTCTGTTTCTTATTTTTCTAAAGGATAAAATACATGTCGTATTTGGTTCAGAATGTTTTTCATCACATTTGTCATTGATTGACCTCACAACAGGTCGACCAAGCCTTTTTACATGCACAAGAAATTCCCATGGACAAACGAAAAAATCCAGAGTGGTCAATTTCAGGCTCAAATTGTGGGAACAAACAGGTTAACTTTTGATTATGGAGATCCATCCATCCATTAGATCAACAAGTCTCGCACAATCGACATTCCATAACTATCACAATGTTTAATCACAAGAGTTAGAAACACTAGTCCACGACTTTGGCGCCAAAACATCAGAGTTGTCTTATTCATAAACTTCTGAAGTGTCGAACACTCGAAGTCCCAAAGAAAGTCTGGACCATCAATCAACGAGGACATGCGGAGATAGATATCCTACTTCGGATATACTGCACTTGGGAGGATTTCATGAGAAGGGATATGAAAACGCCCAAAGCCCGAAGTCCCAAAGTCCCGAAGAGCCAAAGTGTTAAAGAGCTGAAGTTCTGAAGCACATGGAACTCATTAGTCATGACACATGGCACTCATTCCAAGTCATTTGGTTGTGTCATTCACCTATTTTCACGTGACATGTGTCACCCTTCTCTCCATGACACATCAACAATAGTGACATCATCTGAAATCTAGCCTGCCACATCACTCTGGGAGATTTCCAAGCACAACATTCATAAAATCTCGAAGGCCAAAAATTTGAAGTCCTGAAGTGAATCTGGACCATCCATCGACAAGGACACGTGGAGGCAGATCATTCACTTCGACGATTTTCCTATTAGATATTTATAAACACAACATTCAAAACTCTCAAAGACTGAACTTTCGAAGTGAATCTGGACCATCCATATCCTGAGGCCACATGGAGGAATATCCCTCACTTTAGAAGTACGACACTCTGGAGGATGGTAAGAACTATGCATTGAAACTCCTGAAGCTTGAACTCTCGAAGTGATCGTGGACCGTTGATCTCAAATCAACCAACACCGTTCATCTCTGCAATAGGTAAATATCACTCAGATAGCAGATTGAAATCAGATCGATGGCCACAATTCATTGCGAGGATGTAAACTGCCCGAACATTAATTTTCTAGAGCGGTCTCGCAATTGGAGCCATGGTATTGTTGGAAGGGTATGTGGCAGCTTGTGGGGGATTGCGGGCCCAAAAGTGGTGTGGACCTAAACCACCCTCAACAACTTCTACAATCACGTGCTTAAATGACATCAAGTCTCTGTGTCACCTCCACTCATTCCACTCACTACTCTCACTCCTCTCGCTACCCAACACTTGTCCTCCACTCACCTCCACGTCTCCCTTCATGACCATTGGGCTGTCAACCATTCCAGCGAATCTATTCATGGGTATAAATGGCAGTTGACGGAGTCGACATAGAGTGCACTTAGCTTCTGAAATCTCTGTCATAGACGGAGAAAATAGGATATCATCCCAGTTTGAGGCAACCAGTTCTAGAACACTTCATAATACTACCTTCTTCCTCAAGCAAATAGCTGCTAATACATCCAATTGTCTCCAGTTCACTCTAGATTACAGACATGCCATTGTTCAACGCAGAACTCTGCTCTGCCACTCTGAGGCCTATTTTCTGCCAATTTAGTTCCTCCATTGCATGCATCAGTTCTGTCTCAAAGTTAGTAGTAGTTCTTAATTGATTAATTCCATCATTTTATTAGATTAGATACAAGAGTGGTCTTCTGTGTGTGATAAGAACCACTCTTGTTGATCAAGTCCAATGTCATAGTCAATTTAATAATTTTTTTTACGAACAATTACCTAAATTTAGGTCTCAGTCCCCTAAAGACGAGAACCTTTGCAACTCCGTTAAATAGGGGGTCTTTGAATGTTTTGAGTGTCAGATTTTTTGGGAAAGAATAGCAATACATCAGATTGGTTGGACCTGTTCTATGCATGGATTAAAGTTCTCTACTTAGTGAACATACTTTTGATGACAGTGTTTGTGTCCAAACTCTTCAAGTGTTTTTATCTTATCTTGAACGTAGTTTTTGATTTGTGTAAAGTACATGTCATTTCCTTTCAGCTATTGTGTAGCTTGTCTCTATTGATATGCGACATGTGAAAACAACTAATGCTTGGTGAAGATTTGTTTTTATCGCAACCTAAAGGAGTAATTGTGTCTTGATACACGTTTAATGTCTTGAAATGACATTTTAAGTATTGAACTTCTTGCAACAGATCACTCATTGAGTAGTTTGTTGTTTCCTTTTGTTTTCTATTATATCATTGGTCTGTCATTAGTGTGCCACCAACCAAGGAGGACCCTCATCCATATCATTTTGCCAACCCAACCTTTCTTTTTTCTTGACAAAATAACCCTCTGACCAACCAAAAAAAATTAAAGAATTAACCATTCTAAACTGATAGGTGGCCTAGAATTTCCCTTTAGCAATCAGGTGCAGACTTTAGGACCAACAAGTTCTATGTGAGAACACATCTACAGTTGTACTCTTCCTGAGCATGTTTCCTTTTTTCTACTATGTTCTCAAATTTTTCTTCCCCCCCACATCTATTGGTTTCTTCCTACTATTTGCTTATTCATTTCTACCCCCCTGATGTTTTACACCTTTGGTCTCTTGTTCCATGCATTCCTTTGGATTAACATGACTTTTGTCAGATGCAATCCCTCTAGTCAAGGATCCAAATTTGAAGGGTAAATCTAGTGATTCCTTTTTTCATGTTTCAATTGACTCTTTGATTCTTCCAAACACCAAATAGTCCAGCAGTTATAACTACTTCAACCACCAATCCTACTATACATAATTGATCAGGTACCTCTATGTATATATAAGTATGTTGGCAGGTCATGCATTCGATTTTGTAGGTGTAGGCTAGAATGTTGAGCAATCTTTCTATTTTCTTCATTGAAATTTTTTCCATTCCAACTCACCAATTCCCGCTTGTGATATCATGGCCACTACTCAAGGATTTTCCTTCTCAATTAGTTGTCTAATATTTTATATTAATCATCAAATTAATTACATGCTCCCTAATCTCATTACATGAAGTCTTAGCATAATTACAACTATGGGGGAGAACGAGGTGTTACATTCCCCTCCCAATTAAAGCAACATTGTCTTCAATGTTTAAAACACCATATCTATAGAAATTGTACATAACAAAATTGGGTATTTCCATTTTCATGGGATCTTCTAGTTCCCAAGTAGCATCATCTTCCCCAAAGTGATTCAATTTTACCTTGACCTGCACATTGCCTCGATTCCAAAGAATTTTTTTATCTCCTGTCCATTATGTGTTGAGGTTTGGACTGGAATTCTTTGTCTAGTTCCACCTGTATCAAAGTACAATAAATAATATGATTAGATTCATGAACCTATTTCTTTAATAAATATACATGGAAGACATTATGGTCTCTAATAGTAGGTGGGAAGACAATTTTATATGCTACTAGTCCCACTCTTTCCAGGAACTTAAATGATCCACAATAGTAAAGAGATAACTTAGCACATGTCCCCATCCTTATGAAACTCCTCTTGGGTTTCACCCTGAGATACACATGATCTCCCAACATGGAACTTTTATGAGTCCTCTTATTTTCTACATATCTATTTTGTCTAAGTTGGGACACTTTCAAATTATTCCGTATTTTTATCATTTGCTATTCCATTGCCTTCGACAATTCTGGTCCAAGTGTGATATTGTCCACTGGACTGTCCTATCCAATTGAACCTCTACACTTCCTACCATAAATAACCTCAAATGGGATCATCTTCATTGATTCCCGATAACCATTGTTATAGAAAAATCTACCAGGGGTAGATATTCTTCCCATTTCTTGGGTTGATGCATAACATGCATCCTCAACATGTCTTCCAACATTCTATTCACCCTTTTGGTATGACCATCTGTTTGAGGATGGTAGTCCATGATAAACGCCGGATTTGTTACCAAACCTGGAAATATACATTTCAAGAAGTTTGAAGTGAAATTCACATCTTTGTATGAGATTATGGTCTTGGGTAAATCATGCAATCTTAAATTTCCTTCATAAAAAAATTGACAACATCTATAGCATTAAAAGTAGAATTGATAGGAATAAAGTGAGTTTCCTTTCTCAACTTTTCCACCACTACCATGATTTCATCATGTTTCCTAGTTGTCATTGGAAAACCAGTAATGAAATCCATGGAGATCATCTCCCATTTCCATTCTAGAATTGGCAATGGTTGTAATAGTCCTACAGGGTGTTTGTGTTCAACCTTTACTTGTTGACATTTCAAACATTTGGTAATGTATTCAGTAATGCCTTGCTTCATTCTTGGACAATAATATAGTTACCTTACTACTTTTATCATCTTCTGATAACTAGGGTTACCCACATAAGGTATTATATTTAATTCATTCATAATCAAATTCTTCAACTTTGCTAAATTAGTCACATAAAACCTATTGTTATACAACAACAAGTCATTAACTGTAAGTTTATACCCTTCATAATTTTTCTCATAGGTTTCTTGTTATAATCCCTCTCTTACCTATTTGAAAATACCATATTATTGTTAGAGGGATCTAATATAGAAGTTTGAAGTTAAATTTGTATCTTTTTATGAGATTATGGTCTTGGGTAAGTCACACAATCTGAAATTTTCCTTCATAAAAATGCCAGCAACATCTATGGCCTTAACAGTAAATTTTATGGGAATGAGTTTCCTTGCTCATATTTTCCACCACTACCATGATTGCATCATGTTTCCTTGTTGTCCTTGGAAAACTAGTAATGATATCCATGGATATCATCTCCCATTTCCATTCTACAATTGGAAATGGTTGTAATAGCCCTGCAGGGTGTTTGTGTTCAACCTTGACTTGTTGACAATCCAAAAATTTGGTAATGTATTCAACAATTCCTTGCTTCATTCTTGGACAATAATACAATTTCATTACTACTTTTATCATCTTCTGATAACTGGGGTTACCCACATAAGGTATTCCATGCAATTCATTCATAATCAATTGCTTCAACTATGCTAAATTAGGCACATAAAACATTTTTTTGTACAACAAGAAGTCCTTAGCTGTAAGCTAATACCATTCATACTTTTTCTCATCGCGTTCTTTCTATAATCCCTCTCTTACCTATTTGAAATTATCATATTCTTGTTAGAGGGATCTGATCCTTTGCTTGATGTCAGAATCTCCTACACTATTTGTTTCTAAGTGTACAGTTTTCACACTCTGACTAAGTGCATTTGCCACTATGTTTTCATTTCCTTTGATGTGTTTGATCTCAAAATCATAGTCAATAATCATTTCCATACACATGGTCTATCTATAATTCAACCATGGATGGTCAAACAAATACTTTAACCCACAATGGTCTATCATCGGGAAAAACCTTCTTCCAATCAAATAATGTCTCCACATCTTAATGCATGCACAATTTCTATGATCTCTAAATCATGGGTGACATATTGTTGCTCATGATCATTTATCTTCCATGAGGACGCCACCTAATACTTATTTACAAGCATCAGTACACACTAGGAAATCATTTTCAGGGTATGCAATATTCAAAATAGGGGCATTGGTCAAAATATGTTTCAGCTAGTAAAAAATGGCTTCACACTCTGTTGACCATAAAAATTTATTCCCTTTCCTTTGTAATTAAGTGAAGGGATGACCAGTCTTGGAAAATCCATTAATAAACCTTATATAATATCCAGCTAAACCCATGAAAGACCTTATCTTTGTTACATTCTGAGGGGTATGCCAATCCATGATTTCCTTGATCTTTTCAAGATATATTGCCACTCCTTTTGCTAAGATGGTGTGGCCTAAATACTGGATTTCCTTTTGAAAAAATTCACACTTGTTCAAATTAGCGTACATCCGGTGATATCTCATCACTTGTAGCACCATACTAAGATGCTCTTCATGCTCTTATCTAGTCTTGGAATACACCAAAATATCATCCACAAACACCAAGACAAAATTATCTAGATATTTGTTGAGAATACTATTCATTAGACACATGAATCTAGTTGGTGCATTGGTGATCCAGGGGATCAAATTTTGCTCAAAATTCAAAGTGCTCAGAATCACTTCAAATCGAACGGGTGCGTAGGCCTTGTCGTCACAAACCCAACGCACTTTGAACGGGGTCAAACAAACATCGTATGAGTGAGATATCGTGTTCTGTTCAATTTGCCAAACAGGGAAAAATTTGTTGATTGTATAGTCCGTATAGGTGATGATGTGGCAGGTTCGTACGCTGACGTGGAAGATGATGAAAAATCAGGTGCTGAGTTGGAAGATAGTTGGCATTCATGAGGATGAATCAGATTCTGACATGTGGCACACTTATGGAAAATGGTTTGGTGCCACATGGCCCAGGCATGGGCTGCCACATGGCACCTTGGGTAGTGGTTAAAAGTTTTTGGATTCTGTAGGACTCAACCCCATGACCTTCAGGCAAGGTTAAAGCCTTGGGAAGGGCCACCCAACCAGCATGCCCACCATATGTTTCTTAACATAATATGTTTTGAAAACTATATGATTTGAACTTTGGTTTATTTCGATGCAGGTCCGGGCTGGGGCTTAGCCCTAGCCCGCGGTTTTATGTATTGTTACATATGACCCTTACCAAATGTTTTTGTGGGAGTCACTCCACCATACAAATGGTTATCCCTTGGTCTTGTGCATTGTGTACATATGACTCTTGCCAAATCTTTGTGCGGGAGTCACTCCACCATACAAATGGTTAACACCAAATGCACCGACACTTGTCACATGTTTATACACGAGTAGAAATGAGCCCCTTTTGGTGTCTGGGGAACGTGGCCACATGGCCCCATGCACCCAACACCTCTGACGTTAGGGGGATAGGTTCCCTAACTATTCTACAGATTCACGTAGTTTGTGGGTATGTGCGGGGTGCTGAGTTTAGGCACGAAAAAACACGTAGAGGCTAGGTTGGACACACAGAGGTGCATTTTGGTGAGCCAGAGACAACAAGTTTGGAGGGGAAACTTCTAGGAAGCCTATCTTCTTCAATGTTTGGCCAAATCAGGTGCCTAAAAATCCCAGCTAGGAGTTTTTGGACGTTCTAAAGCCATTGGAACCATCTATTTGGCATTTTGAGCATTGTAAAGCATATATTTTATCACTTTGAGCAAATAATATTAAAGATCCATTGGGATCTGGACCAAGATATGTAGCCCAAGAGAGGGGTGAACTCCTTTATCATTTGTTCTGTTATGTGTTTATTGTTCACTACTATTTGTTGGTTATTATCTGCATCTTGAATGTGCAAGTTTCTCTAAAAATTTGTGTTTGCAAATTGATCCTTTTGCCTAGCACACATAATTAAAAACTTGCAAAATATTTCAACATACAAGCCTTTATCATTTTTAGATCAAGATGGTATCAGAGCTAAGGTTTTTGAAGGCTTGATTATTTGCAAGTTTTTGTTTTCTGATGCTCACAAGGTTGAAGCTCACAAGAGGAGAAGGTCAACTTGTAGAGCCAAGTTCTCAACTTTCAAGAAGAAAGACTATACTATCACCTCAAGCTTCAAGGATACATTCACCAAATATGGCTCATGAAGGGAGTCATGAAAAATTTTCTTTCAGAAGATGAAGATCTTAGAAAGCCTTTCATGGATATGAGAGAAATGATGAAAGTCTTGATGGAAGAAAGGAATTAAAGGTTGAAAGGTGAAAGCTCCAACCCTTCAAAGGATAAGGGAGACAGTGGTGATAAAACTCCAAAAGGAAATGGAGGGAATGGTGATACTCCACCTCCCTCACCTCCATCTTCCACTTCTTCTACCATTTCACGATCACCTCCAAATTCTCAAAAGGGACATGGTAAAATTCCTCCACAAATTCCATTATTAAAGCTTGATATTAAATTTGAATTGCCAATGTACAATGGTGATGTAAATGATAAGAAATTAGATAATTAGATTCGTCAGATTGAAGTGTATTGTAGGATACAAAAAATTCAAGATGATGAAACTAAGATTCAACTTGCTTCTTTAAGATTGTATAGTGCAACACTCATTTGGTGGGAAGCCAAGACTCAAGAGGACATGAAGAAACATGGTAAAATTTTATCTTCTTGGAATGATTTCGTTGTTGCAATTAAAAAGCAATTTTATCCATTAGCATATATGCAAAAAACTATTATGGATTGGAAAATTTTTAGACAAGCTAAAGGGATAAATGTGCAAATCTTTACTCAAGAATTTAGGAGAAGAGCTTTGGTTTTGGGAATAGATTTGTCTTCTCAAGAAACTTTACTCAAATACATTGGAGCTTTACATAGTTACTTGAGACATACAATACTCATGTTTAACCCTTCAAATCTAGGTGAAGTTTGTGTTCAGACAACTCATTTGGAAGCAAGAGGGAGGAATGAAACTCATGAGGGAAACAATAATCCTTTCACTCATGGAGACAAGGGAAAGAGGAAGTTCAAGTGAAACAAAAAAAAGAATGCTTCTGTTAAGAAAGAGGGAGAAAATTTTACATGCAAACATTGTTCAAAGGATGGCCATGATGAAGACCATTGTTGGAAACTTCATCCTGAAAAAAGACCCAAAACATTCGGCAACAAAGGGAAGCCAAAGAATTCTGCAACCATACAACATGATTTAGGTTCTGATTTGGGTGATGAAACAAAAATTACAGCCATGGGTTATCAAGGTAAGGGTTCTATTGCAAGTACTAGTTCTTCAAGTAGTAGTAA
>JZKD02S1741030.1:919979-937609 GCA_000966675.3 Picea glauca | reverse complement strand
TAAAATATGCAGAACAGAAATAAAATGCTAGAAATGGCAGAATAACAGTAAAATATCCAGCATAATATTCACAATACACAGAAATGATATATGAAATAGCAATAGAAAATCACTTTAATTCAGAAAGAAATGTTCACAGGCCTCTTCGAGGGGGTAACCTCCATTCGAGCAGAGCTCTGTTACAATAATCTCCAAGCTAGGGTTTTCATACCCTCAACCCTTATTTATACTAAATACGTCTATTAAGAGAAGCATCTAGAGGAAGATCCTTCTAGAATTGGAAGCTTCTATTAGGTCTTTTTACATCCACCTTATTCTATTTTATTGAAAGGCCTTATTAGTATTGACCTTTATTACATCCGAATACATTGATCTACCTATGTGCAGGTTAGGACCTTAACACACTATCTTATGCATCTCTGATTGAATGATGATTTTGTATTTGGTGGCCAAATTGTCCTTCTCATTATCTCTAGAATCATTTGAATAGTTCACCAACTCGGACTGAAGAACTTCATAGACGTATGACCAGGTTCTGCTAGAATCAATACTTCAGGGTGAAGTATTGGAAACAGTATCTGAGCCTTGCCCTGAACTCTCAGCAATCACCTTGGATGCTTTTTGTGGGGCCATGATGGAGGACTCTGAATTAGCTCTCCTGTAGTAGAAATGTGTATACATACAAAAATTAGCCTGGTGAGAAAATCTTCTTTGCACAATATAGAAATGAAATTTGAAACAATGAGAGAAAGAACTCTATATCTCGACCATTTAAAACCCCAACGTACTTATGAAAAGAACAGTCAACTCATTTTTGTTGAGAAAGATTTAGCAATAAAAACAATATCTTTACCTATCACTTCACCTCTCTTCTCTTTAAATGCCATAAATTTTGATGGGTCGTGACACAAGTTAGCGCGAAAACATTTAAACTTAACCTGTAGATGGTCTGTGTTAATACTTGTATTAATGCATTGATTAATCTGGCTTAGCTTCTTTAATTAGGCTTTCTCTAAACTTTAATCACCCTTTTCGGCATTTGTCGTATCGGGAGATTTCACTCCTATCCTTCGAGCCCCTAAAACCCGAGATCACAATGACGTGATCTAGTTAAGAAAAAATGTGATCCAGATTAAGTGTTTAATTAATCAGTGTTTAGTTAATATCGTGATTTCGCGAATCAGGACTATGAGGGTATAGTTTCTTGGAAGAGTGAAAGCCAAGTTGCGAAACCCCTACATTTTTTAACTAATATCGTGATTTCACGACTCGGGGCTATGAAGGTATAGTTTCTTGGAAGAGTGAATGCCAAGTCATGAAACCCCGACATTGCTTAACTACGGTTAAAAACAACTTACCCCTGACACTAACCCGGGTAACTTTTGAAACTATCTTACAACTTCGCCTATCGGAGTTATGACGGTAAGATTTTTGGGGAGAGCGATCGCCGAGACACGAAATCCGGACAACACTTAACTAAGGTTTAAAGAACTTTACTCTCAGTGCTAACCTAGGTAAGCTTTCAAGGTCATTTCGCGACTTCACGCATTGGGGCTTGAAAACTGTGTGATTTGTAACTCCTGAAACGTGATATCCTGAGGTATATGAAAGTGAAAAATATCGTTTGATAGCTAAATGGCAATGGCTTAGGAGTACAATGGCCATTGCTACTTCGCATATCAGGAATACTGATATTTTTAGTGGGTAAAAGTCATGAAGTAAAAGATGACTTAAAGGCCAACCTTTGATTTTAAGAATTATATTTAAAATAGTTGAGAAAGGCAGCTCCAACAAGTGTCATGTTTCCTATGAGGTAAATCTTCTAATAGATGTGCCTCTCTAGAACCTGAACATTGTAGAGGTCCTTTCTTTGGTTCCTCTATGATTTCTCTTTCCTTTTTTGTTGGCCTGTTTGCACTATGAGATGGAAAGTTCTACTGGTGCACACTTCTGCTCGACTGACAAAAATGAGAACATTTCCTCAGATTATTATATGTGGATGATTTAAATACATTTTTGTGGAATCCACTCTTATCCTTTCTCTTATAATCCCTAGGAAGTTATTGCTTATGCTTAGACTAGTGATAACAAAATTTGTCCTTCCTAATGGTATCCTCCAAGATATTAGGTTCATCAAATTCAATTTTTTACTAATAGGACTATGGTAACCCATTAAGGAATTGTCGTATACTATCCTTCTCATATTTGAGGTAAGCAACATACCTCAATGGCTCTAGAAATATCTTAGCATAGACATCCATGGTAAGTTTCCCCAATTTATGTTCACAGAACTCTTTGATCTTCCTATCAAAGTAATTCATTGATAGGAAAGCCTTTGACTTCCTTTGACTTCCTTGAGGTCCTCCCATGATATGGAAGCTCCTCCATTCAGATTGAAAATGACAATATTTTCCTTAGAATTTTCTGAGTAGTTGTGTACCCGAAAGTAATTTCTTAGCCCCAACATCCAAGCCTCAAATTATTCTCCCTTCTTGATTTATCAATCAAATGTAGGTGGATTTTTCTTCTTAAACACTCGAGTCAATGAAATATGTTAGTGTCTCTTTTCTTCTTCTTGAGAACACTCAAACTAGTGAAATTGTTGGATAGTTCTTCAGAAGTAGTCTTCCCACTAGATGACTCTATGGAAATACTTCCACCAGGTCTAATTTTTCTTACATCATGATGGATATTCTTGGAATAACTCCTTCCTACATTGATATGATATAATCCATACTTTTGGGCATTTGAAGGGGTTCTCAACCTCTTCGATTGCTGCAAATTTTCATTACTAGTGGTTGGACCTTGTTGAAAGTGTTTATGAATTTTCAAAAACTCTACAGTAGTACTACATTCAATTATTCCTACTCATCCTAAGTTCTCATGAGACTCTCGTTGTATTGCTTCAAAATTTAGGCAGTGGCTACCAAGTATGGGGGGGGGGGGGTTCTCCACCATCCGACCATCATATTCCTTTTGTTTGAGGTGTGAGGTGGCTTCCATGATGCACTACACCATTCACCTATACTTTCCCCTTTGTATGTCCTGCATGATAAAACAAAAAACCTTTATTAGCCATTACATTGACAACATTATAGCATGTATTCTTAGAAAAAAAAAAGTTTCCTCAAACATTCAAGAGGTCTTGGTGATCCATTCAATCCTAGACTTTGAAATATTCTCTGGTACCACTGTGTAATACAACTGACCCCCTAAGTCTCCTTAGGATGGTGGGATTTTCAATCTTTCCCCTTACTCTCATGATAATTTCTGAGATCAGATCCTTTCAGATTGTTGTTTTTCATTTCAATACACAAGAACTTCCCCTTACCGACATTTACTCTGATAGACATTCTCGTTCGACCTCTAACCACTAGAAATGGTCCCTATATGGTTTTGTAACAAAAAACAGGGACACAAATTCCCCCAATTGGGTGGCTATAATTAATTCTCACCACCATATCGAAAATATGTAGAAACTCAAACTCCTTCCCATCAAAACACCAAATCCCCAAGATTGATTTCCACTCTGATGGATCCTTTCCAATGGATCATTCCTATAGATATAATGGATCTTGGAACCAGGAGCTAATGAATATGATCGTATCGGTTCTTTGAGTCACTTGACAGTTATCACCCACCTTATCCTCCAAACATTGAGTGAGAAAGCGGGGCCCACAACATATATACAAATGTTGTTACATTGCACCCTCTCTATAGTATACGAATCACATTCTTCCTCGAAATATTATACTATCAGAGTACATCCTCTTTGGGTACTGTTAGCACTAGAGGTCACCCCTGGATTGCAACAGGGGTAAGCCTGATACCCATCAGTTTATATGTCACAAAGAGTAATTTATGGGTGGTCTTATGGACGTAGGTTCAGAACCTAAATGTCGTTCAACACAGAACTAGACAGGAAATGTACAGGGAAGTGAGGGCCACAACCAAATTCAGGCTAAAAATTGAGTTAAGCGAGAGCAGAGAGAAGAATTATGATAAAGGTGAATGCGACTGCTCTGGGCATCATTCCTTCCAGCAACTCAAGGAGGAAAACTCAGACTTAGGAACACTCTTAGGCGTAAGCTCAGACACTAAAATATGTCTTCTAAGGACATAGCTATAGTTGTATCATGATCAAACCTCCATCATCTTGTAACTGCAAAAACTCGACTGGATCCTCCAATTTCAAGCCATTCAGTGTAAGAGGGAATAAGATAACATGGGAAACGGGTTAAAACCAGTGAAAACATTGCAGTGATCAAACCTACATCATCCTACAACATTATGACCCTAGACTAGATCCTCCAATTCTTAGTGTCTTAACACAATGTTTACAAAGAGATGGAAATAAGCTGACTTCTATTAATCTGACAGTCTCAAATCAATTAGATAACCAGAGAACAACTCTGGCATCACAAGAATTACAAAATTGGGAGCTCTTCTCAACCAAAAGAACTTTACAAAAATGATATAAATCCATACTTATACTCAAAATTTCATTTCTACAGCAAAGGTATGCCTGAGTTAATGCATTGAAGGCATTACGTCTGCATGCTTCCTAACAGCCTGTGCATGTAGTCTCCTGTCAGACGCAAGCATTTCAGAACATACTTGCAGATGAGTTGATTGGATGAAAGTCCTTTTCTAGGCTTTCCATTCATGGTGGAAACGATGTTCAACCACAACCACCTACCTCAATAACTGCTTCATTGGGATCAGAGAAGGCCCGAGTCAAAACTACACCGAGGAGATGTGGCGGCCTTTGCATCCTGCCACCTAGAGTTGAGTTGGATGCCTGCAGGGATGGCTAGGCAGCAGACGTGGACAAGGGTTTGATGGGGTTATGGCGTGATGGGAAGGCTATTGGGTTGTGTGATGGCCATGCAGAGGAAACACAGAGGCTAGGAAAAGTTGTGGGGTCAACACGACGGGAGCTGAGGTGTAAGAGGACGAAGGTGATGTGGAGCGATATGGAACGGGTGGCAAGAGATGAGAGGGGAGATGTATCGGCGGGATGGTGAATGGAGGATAGGTGTGAGGAGGATAAATCTACAGGGGAGTGGGAGATGTGATGGATAGAGGAGATATATGGAGTGGGGGACAGCTGTCGACGGGACAAAGGGGCCACATGTTGACCTGGGATAAGATCGGGGGCCTTGTAAAGTGGTTTGAACTTCCTTGATTTTGGGCCCAATGTGTGTCTTTGGCTGACAAGTAGCACCTTAAAAAACCGCGACTATTTTCCCCGGCCCACTCTACAAAAATTAACCTCCGCACATATTGAATCCCCAATATGGTTGTCAACCGTCAATCGGGAGCACGCAGATCTCAGTCTCCCGGATCTATGTGCCACTTAACACAACGCGCCAAACAGTCACCTCGACCCCGAAGGACTTAGGATAAGCACCATCTATTGGGTTTTGGCCCCTTTATTTGTATTTTGTCGCCTTGAGACCAAATACAAAGGAAAAATCACCCCTGCAAGAATATGTGATAAAATTAGGCTCCATGGGGGATAGGGTCCTCCCTGCAAGGCTCTAAGATCTCCTTCTACAGTTCCAATCGCCTACTGTTGGGCTATGGAGTCAAGCTCAAACCACCCTGATGAGGGATATATGCTGAAAAATAAAATTAAAACAAAATTACAAGGGCTCCAAGGAGCTTATTTATGTACAATCCTAAACTAATCAAACTTTACATGGTGCTAGGTGAAAGAAAATTTCCACCATAGCCAATCAAGTAACTTCCTGAATGGAAGCACTTTTAATCTGTTAGTGATTGGTAATAGATGATGCAATCGTGACAATAGAACAGTTACACCCTTCAACTCCTCTTCAAAGGATGATGTTGAGATAAAATAAGGTGGCTCCAGGGCATGAAATAAATGCTACTCCATGTACTCATTGACAGGCTCATAGAGTGAGTGGAAAATTCTGTGAAATTTGTAGCAGAAAGCCTCCTCTGCTCCACAGGTGCTTCTAAAGGGTTGAATATCATTGGTAGGCATAGGCGGATGGGAAGCTGCAATAGAATGATTGTCCTCGGATGATGGATGCTTGTTGATAGGCTTTGTATAGGAGATAAACTGCCCCTTTTGTTGCTCCTCTGGTTCTTCTTCTTGGCTCTCCCAAGGGTCATATTCATAATCATCATAAACAAGACCCGTGGGAAAGCTCTTCTCTTCACCATGCTACTCACTATCTTCTACAAGTCTAGGATGACTTATTTCCTCATGATAATCCCCTTTAAGAAAGAGAGGATAAGGATCTACTGTGTGCTCTTGGATGTCCTGCATATCCATCTCAGAATCCGATTCATAGCTGTCATACACAGGCTGGATGCTCCTCTGATCAACAAACTGTGATGTAGGGCTTTGTTGCTCTTCATCTAAATAATCTTCAAAGCATGAGACAACAGGCACAAAAGGAGTAGGATGCAGGACATATACAGTCATGGAATCTTCATCATCGTCCTCAGTAGAGCCGTTAAGACCATCCTCTTCAAGGGCTGGAAAATCCTCTGCATTTTCTTCAAAAAGGCAGCACTCATGTTCTGCCTTCAATTCCTCTAACTCTACAGAAAGAGACTTTACCAGCTCCATTAGTTCACTTAGAGCCTCTTCTTCTTCCTCATCTTCATCCTCACAGGCTCTATCATAGTCATCCAAATCATGATCGTGGCCTTCATATTCCTCACCACAATCATGACAATTAAACTCAGAGGAATAAAACGCTTGAAAATGCCTAGTGAAGGTTGCATGAAATACTCCCAGTGAAGAAATGTTAGCAGGGGGTAAGGAATGGTACCACTCGCGAGCATCCCCTGCTAACGAGTACATGAAAATTTTCAATAATACATCCTCATGATGTATTCCTCACTGATGCATGATTTCATGAAAATCATGGATATGCTGAGTAGGGTTGTCCTCTGCATGCCCCCTAAATATAGGCAAATAATCATTCCATTCATTTGGAGCAGGAACAACAATGGGAAAATCAGGAACAATAGAAAAATCAAAGGTAGCAAACCTCAAATCCAATATTCTTTCCATTTCTAACCAGTGGAGTCACCAATCAATTCTTCAACCATGGAGTCACTAGGTGAATGATGTGAAGAATGAGTGTGTTTGGACTTTTTTCACCATAAAAGGCCAGATCTGATAGTTGTGTTCTCCTGAGGTCTACCAAATGTAGCCAGAAACAACCACACTGAAACAGTGGAGTCACCTCAGTAGAGTCGTCGGGTGCACATCTGCAATCTTGATGTACTGGGTTCTATTGCACCTTTAGAACCAGTAAGCTTTGTCGTTATTCCCAACAAAAATCTTCAATTCATCAACGACAACGATGCCAGAAATGTTAGCACCAGAGGTCACCCCTGGATTGCAGCAGGGGTAAGCCTGATACCCGTCAGTTTATATGTCACAAAGAGTAATTTATGGGTGGCATAATGGACGCAGATTTAGAACTTGAATGACATTTAACACATAACTGGACAGGAAATGTACAAGGAAGTGAGGGCCACAACCAACTTCAGTCAGGAAATTGAGTTAAAGCGAGAGAAGAGTGAAGACTTATGAGAAAGGTGAATGAGACTGCTCTAGGCATCAAGCCTTCCAACAGCTCAAGGAGAAAAACTCAGGCTCAGGAACACTCTTGGGCCTAAGATCAGACACTGAAATATGTCTTCTGAGGACACAATTAATGTTGCAGCATGATAAAACCTCCATCATCCTGTAACTGCAACAACTCGTCTATATCCTCCAATTCTGAGCCATTTAGTGTAAGAGGGAATAAGATAACATGGGAAACTGGTTAAAACCGATGAAAACATTGCAATGATCAAACCTACATCATCCTACAACATTACAACCATCGACTGGATCCTCCAATTTCGAGTGTGTTAACACAATGTTTACAAAGAGATGGAAAGAAGACGACTTCTATTAATCTGATAGTCTCAAATCGATTGCATAACCAGAGAAAATCTCTAGCATCAAAAGCATTACAAAATTGGGATCTCTTCTCAACCAAAGGACCTTTACAAAAATCACAGAACTCCATACTTATACTCAAAGTTTCATTTCTGCAGCAAAGCCGTGCCCGAGTTAATGCATTGAAGGCATTACATCTGCATGCTTCCTGACATACTGTGCATGCAGTCTCCTGTCAAATGAAAGTGCTTCAGAATGAACCTGCAGATGAGTTAACTGGTTGATAGTCCTTTTTTGGGATTTTAATTCATGGTGGAAATGATGTTCAATCGCCACCACCTGCCTCAATAAATGCTTCATTGGGATCAAAGAAGGCTCGAGTCAAAAATACACCCAGGAGACGCGACAGCCTCTGCATCCCGCCACTTGGAGATGATTTGGATGCTTGCAGGGATGGATAGGCAATGGATGTGGATGAGGGTCTGGCGGGGTGATGGCATGATGGGCAGGCTACTGGGTTGTGCGATCGTGATGTGGAGGAAACATAGAGGCTGGGAAAAGTTGTGGGGTCAACATGGTGGGAGATGAGGTGTAAGAGGACAGAGGTGATGTGGAGCGATATGGCACAGGTGGCAAGAGATGAGAGGGGAGATGTGACAGTGGGATCATGAATGGAGGATAGGTGTGAGGAGGCAAAATCTATAGGGGAGTGGGAGATGTGATGGATAGAGGAGAGATATGGAGTGGGGGACATCTTTTGGCGGGACAGAGGGGCCACATGTCAACCTGGGATAAGACTGAGGGACATGAAAAGTGGTTTGAACTTCCCCACTTTTGGGCCCTATGTGTGTCTCTGGCTGACACATAGCATCTTAAAAAACCGCTATTGTTTTCCCTGAACCTCTCTACAAAAATTAACCTATGCGCATATTGAAGCCCCGATATGGTTGTCAACTCTCGATATGGAGCACACAAATCTTATCCACCCAGATCTTTGTGCCTCTTAGTACAATGCGCGAAATAGTCACCTTGACCCCGACGGACTTAGGATAAGCGTCATCTAGTGGGTTGTTGGCCCCTTTCTTTACATTTTGTCGCCTTGAGGCCAAATCCAAAGGAAAACTCACCCCTACAAGAATATGTGATAACAGGTACCGTAGGCCACTATCACCATCTCACTCTGACGACACACACTTTGATATATCCAATGATCCTCATTGCGCCACATCTAAGGAAAAAGGTTCACTTAGGGTCTCATGATTTCACGAAGGTTAAGGGCACCAAATTTTCATCTCCAAATGGATCGTCATAGATCCAATGGCTAATATCTATGGGGATTGTTTATGATAGATCGATGGTCCTTAGACTCCCTAATTGTCAAACTCTCATCTTAATCCCTTTTCCCGGGCCTCCAATAGTCTACCTTCCTAAAATCTTACACTCAACATCAATGATCAAGGTTCTATCATCAATTCCTCCGATAGATCAACGAATCTCAATGACTCAAATTAATCACCATCATATTCTCATTGCAATAGTGCACTTGGTCATTCTAATGACCTCTATTTCTGACTAATGATCAATATCCTCTCACTACATCGAATAAATGACTATCGTTTTCTCCAGCTCAATATATGGGGTTTCTATAGAATATTGGTCTGATTCATAACTTAATCGTTTAGGGTCTCCTTAGGATCATTCACTAAGGTTTCACCAACCTTCCTTAGGCTCTAGATTTCACTACCAATACTAGCTAAGGAATTCTTACTTCGAAATTGGGTGAATATTTTCATCCTCCAAGATTTCCATTTCAAAGGTGGGAGGTTTGACATAGTTAAGGATCCCTAAACACATAGGTACATTTCCAGGTACCAAGGAAATCATGCCACCACTCTTACGTTGAGGATTTATACTTTACAACATTTACATTTCAAAGGTTAGTAGTTATCACAAGGATACACTCTAATTTAACACTTCTTACTTGGCTATTCAACTTTATCATGTTAATAGTGAAAACAATCATTCATAATCCATTTTACTTGGGAATTCAACCATTCCTTTATCTAATAGCATTTAACATCAAACAATAAAAAATACATCTTCATCATTAAACATGAATCAGAAAGGCTAAGCTAAAATTACTTATCTGTTTAGTGAAATATTAAACCAACCAACTGACCGAGAGAGGATTCCTTTCTTCCCAACCGTAGGCGATGTTGTAGTAAGCCTTTATACAACATTCCACCCATGTTCCAAGCCATGATACCATGATGCAATTTATTCAACTAACTGTCAAATTGGTTAAATGGTCTAGGAAGGTTATAGTTCTCCTTCACTCCAATGGAAATAGTAGAAGTTCCCTCTTCCCATTGAGCTCAGGACCTCCATGGTTTTATCAAGCACCTTCCCAACTGGATTTCCTCTGCACAAAGGATTCCACTGTCTGCTAAAAAGTCCCTCGATGACCTTCCATTACTATTTCCATTTTCTATCTAGTAATCACCAAGTCCCGACCCTCTATAGCTCCAATTTGGATTTGGGTATTCTCTGTTCCAAGGTGCCCATTGATTCCTTGGGTAAGTTTCCTATTTTTTTCTAGGATAACTTCCCGATCATTTTTTTGTCCAGAACTACATGCATGAGTCTCTCCTCCTCATGTTACCATATATTTGTGTTTTTTCAAATTGCTATGTTCTCTCTAGTTCTCTGTGAGCAGACGTCTAAAAATTATCAAATCGTTGTATTGTTCATGAGAGTTTTCTCTTCTTTTTTGTTGTGTTTAGCTAGCGCATCCTTATATTAGGTTTCAATTGACTCTTTTCTTATTCCAAAACCAAATATTTCAGTATTTATAAGTACTTCAACCACCAATCCTTCTCTACATAATTGATCATGTGGCTCTATGCAGATCAAAGTACATTGGTAGGTGATTCATTCAATTTTGTGGGTGTAGTATGGAATGATGAGAAAGATTCCTTCTTTGTTCATTGAAACTTATCCATTCCACCTCACCAGTCCACCTCACCAATTCCCACTTGTGATATTATGGCCAATACTCAAGTCTCTTCCTTCTCAGTCACATGTTTGATGTTTTCCATTAATCATCAACATAATTACATGCTTCATAATCAGATTACATGAAGTCTTTTCATAATTACAGTTATGGGGGAAAATAGAGTGTTACAAGCACTATCTTTTTCTTTTTAAAAATCATTAACCATAATGAAGAAATCACATAAAATATAACAACTAGAAGACATAACATTTTACATGGAAACTCTTTCAGGACAAAACAAAAAAACTTATCTTTGTAATTTGTAGGCACCAACCTACTAGAGACACCAATACGCACTGGTACAAATCCTGATAGGAACCAACCTACTCTTACATATATTCATAGACACCAATCTACTAGATACATCAATTCCCACTGCTAAGCACCATCTTAGTGAAAAACACTAATCTCTTTGTTTGATTTTTGTAGGCACGAACCTACTGGAGACACCAATCCACATTGTTAGATGTTTTTAGGAACCAACCTACTAGAGACACCAATCCACACTACTTGATGCTGATAGGAACCAACCTACTTTCAATCTTGCAAATTCTTCTTTAGAGGTTGAACATCTGCATTTCTTTCATAGGTATTCTTGTTTCTTCATTCTTCACCAAATCTAATCATTGTTTCTTCCTTAGATTTTCCTTCACTAGATATTGTTACTTCTTCTACTGCTTCTTCCGTAAATATTCCTTCAGCAGATATTATTTATTACTATGAATAATTCTTCCTTATATCCTTATTTACAAGTTATACTTCCTAGAATCCTATATCTCCATGGACAAGTGGAAAATTGGGCAAAGTTGGACATAGGTGACTATGTGGACAAAGTGGCCTAGAAGATGCTTCTAAGGAAGCTACTTGGAAAGTATAAATAAGAGGCAAGGATCTCTCATTTTAATCACACTTGAGCATATTGAATATCTACAGGTGACTAAGGTAACCAAAGGATATCTAAGCCAAATTTCAGAGGGAAGGTGAAGTAAAGAAGGTCGAAATTCAAAGGAGGATAAATTCTTTTGATGATGCTTTCTAAGGTATGTTATTTACAAGTCATCTCACCATTTTCGCAATAACGGTTTTTCTAGAATGATTCAGACTATTAAATTCTGAGTCCATTGAGGAAACATATCCAAGTATTTGTGTTACAAATTTCAACTTGTGGGTCGTTGTATGTTTGGAGTTACACTCCATGGAAAATAGGGTTTGTGGCTAGTCCTGAAAATAGTCTAAAACAAGTGTTTCAGGTAACACCGTCATAAATTATTCATAATAGATCAAAATTTAGTAAGACCAAATGTGTAGGTTAGAGTATATTCTGTAATATTCTGTGTACAATTTTTAGATCCATGCAACAAATATTCCATGTGGGGCACACTCTACAAGTTCGCCCTCTAAAATAAGCCAGAATTAAACAAGGTATGCCATTTTTTTTATAACGCCATTTCTGAGAGTTTCCAAGTAGTGACACCTGGAGGAATTTCAAAAAACACACTGCAAAACATTGTGTACTATTTTCATATATTTATTCATTATAGGTACGTAGTTATGATTATTTCAATTTAGGGTAGTTGACTAATCTAAAACTAGTCATGTGAGACTAAAGTGAAGTTTGATGAAAATGCTATTCTCTTGTTTTTAAAGTTAAGGAAGGTTTGCAGGTATGTGATCATATACACCAGGTCTATTATAGAGTTACAGATCAGATTTGGATGATGAAATTGATGAGGGATTTTGGTTGAGTTTGAGGTACATGTTGGTGCATGGTTGATGCACTTATTTATGGTACAAGTTGATTGCAGGTTGAGGTATAGTTTGATGCATGGTTCAGTTTATTGGTACAGGTTGTTTGGTGCAGGTTGATTGGTATAGGTTTACAACAATATATCTTGATAGTGTGACAATGGTTCCATCATTCTACTTAGACATCAGGGTGGTTGGACGGGGCAAGGATAGGAGGTTGTAGCCACCTTCTAGTTGTATCCAAAGAACATAGGGGGTTTCAACCTTCTTCTGGTTGTAGCCAGAGAATTTGGGAGTTAGATCTTCCCTCATGTTGTAGCCTGAGAAACTAGGGGGTTGGAGCCTCCTTCGGGTTGCAGCTAGAAAACAAAGGAAGTTGGTGCTTCCAATGAATGTAATTCTTCAAGACATATAAGAAAAAACATTATGTTTTTTTCTCCCGCTTTGGGTTTCCACGCAAAAACAATGGTGTACTTTGTATGTGTATGATTTTTCATTTTTTAATTGTTTATTTACTCAGCAAATATTTCATGATAATGCTACATTGATATAACACTTGCATTGTATGGTTAAAAATGATTAGATTTCTCTATTACTGATTCACCCCCCCTCTCAGTAATCCAACATCATCACCCAAATGAACCAGTCCAAAATCACCTTTAACATAATCTAGAAAATGTTTCCTATGGGGTGTGACATGAAATGAAGCCCCTAAATCTACTTCCCAAGAATCATAAATATTATCTACATAAAGAATCAAAGAATATTGTAACACCTCACCTGTTACATTTGCTTCCTGATTTTTCTCCTAATGTCTATCTATTTGTTTCTTTGGAGCTCTACATTCTTTCTTCCCACAATTCCAACACTCTATCTTTCCTAATATGGATTTGGATCTGTCCTTCCTATAATTCTTGTGGTTCCCTGAGGCCTTTTCTCTATCCTTTTGTCTTCCCCTGTTCTCCATGTTCAACGCATTACCTATGTTGGACAATTGAGAGGGGGGGTGAATCAATTATTACCGTGCTTAAACAATTATGCTTCTTTTAAAATATTTACAGGGAACTTAATGATGATCACAATAATGGGAAATAAACAAAGGCACATTCAGCATCAATCACATATATGAGAAAACAAAGATAGATAATTCCCAAGGAAACCCATACAGGGTAAAAACATTTTTCTTTATATGATAAGTATTATCTACATTCTTTACATTATCATACATATGAGCACCAACTCATTGTGAGGATACAACCTCTGTTTTTGCAAGATGCAACATGATGAGAGCACAAACTCTCTATTTTCTCTAGCACCCACTAGAAGGAGGCACCAACCCCCTGGTTTCTCTAGCACTAACTAGAAGGAAACACCAACTCCCTGGTTTCTCTAGCACCAAATAGAAGGAAGCACCAACTCCTTGTGTTGAAGCACCCACTTGAACCTTTGAGGACACCAGTCCTCCCTAAAACCTCCCAACCACCCTGAATTATAAGTTCTTTGTTACTAAAACTTATTACAGTGATATAAAATTATTCAATGCCTTACTAGCCCTGTCATTGTTCTGTTACACTGCTCTACCCTGTCTGCATCAATGTCTTCTGCACACCTCTATAACTTTTTTTTCTTCGACCTTTTATGCTCTATCCACCATATTCCTTCAATGCACCATTCCTCGATTGTGCATTTCTTCTCTTGCATTATGCCTCCTTGTACACACCTCACTTCTCCTCCACAGAGACAACAACCCCATATTTTATTTGTTCCACATTCTTATAGTCCCTGTGCTCCTTGTGCATGCAATATTTTCCATGCCCTTGCATGCTCACACCCCACCATTCTCCTCCACATATCGAGTGCTTTACCTCGTCATCATCGCAACTCTTCATCTTCTTTGGCGGTTTTCTCCACGTGTTCAACATCACTGGGTGTTCTGTCTAGATTTATTATCTTCTCTGGAAGTTGAAGCTCTTTGTCCTCTCTGTGACAGTCGAGCTCACCTTCTATATTCCAGTTATAGGCCTCAATGCTCATCCAACTGTCAAATCACCTTGGCCAACATCTTCATCCCTCTTGAAGATTCCTAGAGACTCTTAACCTCCTCTGTCAATCATCCTGAAGCGTCTTTGAGTCCTCTGGAAGAAACCATCAGTGGTTTCTGGCAGTTACACTGTCTCATACTACAGTAGCCCTTCGATCTTGTTCAAATTCACCTGCACCGTTGGATTGATTCCATGGGATCTTGCATTCATTTCGGAATTTCGACATTCGGCACTTCGACATTCGTGTGACCATGCATCTCGACATTCTCAGTCGCGATCCCCGAAATGGAGCTTGGTTGCTCTAGCTCTTTCCTCCATTTCTCACTCATGTGACCAAGGGCTGTGACCATAGCCTTATCCATAAGGCGCTTTCACGATTTCGCATTTCGTGAATCTGGAGATGAGGCATCTCGACTCTCCAAGTCACGATCCCTGAATCCCCGAAATGGTGTGGGATCAATAGTCCCGATCAACACTTGATCTGACGGCTTAGATCATTTCGCGATTTCTCATTTCGCGATTTTGACATTCTTGATGTTCAGTGTTCTTGTCACTTCAAAGTCCCAATCCGTGAAACTTCAAAATGGAGTCAGATCAACGGTCCAGATCACATCTTGATCTAATGGTTGCGATTAAGTCACGATTTCGCATATCGCGATTTCGGGATTCCTGTGGTTAATATTTTTTGACATCTCCAACTCTCGATCCGTGAAACTCTGAAATGGACTGGGATCAACGGTCCAGACCAAACCTTGATCTGACGGCTCAGATTAAGTCACAATTTCGCATATCACAATTTCGGGATTCCTATGGTTAATATTCCTTGACATCTCCAACTCTCGATCCGTGAAACTCCGAAATGGATCGGGATCAACGGTCCAGATCAAAACTTGATCCGACGGCTCATATTAAGTCACGATTTCGCATATCGCAATTTCAAGAGGTTAGGGAACCCCATTCCTTTGACTCTCTAGTCAATGAAATGACGATCTTTCCCCACGTGTCCTGCCTGAAGATGGACGGTCCTCCTTCTTTCAGGATTTTGTGAGCCCGCTACTCCTTTCACTTTAAAGAACGTGCAGGTTCTCCTTGATCCAACAATGGTTGCATCTCTTGCTTGGATCTAGCACCTGAGATCTATCCTCCTCTTTAGCGCGCTCTTCTTGTTTATATTGAGATCTGACAGCCATCGGGAATTCTGAATTGTTGATCCAACGATCACGGTTGTTGATCTTCCCCTATTATCATTGTGTTGTTGATCATCATTGTTGTACTTGCCATCATCGTTGTTGTACTTTCCATCAATGACAAGCATACGCTGCCTGTAAAACATCCCAACAATCTCCCCCTTTGTCATTGATGGCAACTAAGGCACCCGAATTCTTTTCTCTCCCTTTGACATCAATGTCAAAGAAGAGACATGCTCCCCCTGAGTTGTTGCAGTAATTTTAGGAGGCATTAGATATTCAAGCAATACAAAACTCCCTCTGACAAGATGGACTCTTTTAGGTGTGAGACGAAATGACACCCAGCTTCTGTCTGAGATATTCAAAAGGTGTCTTGTCTAGGGGTTTAGTAAAGATGTCTGCAATTTGTTCTGTAGTGGGAATGTAATGGACCTGAACAATTTGATTGGTGACTTGCTCTCTCAGAGAATGATATTTTATGGGAATATGCTTGGTCTTGGAGTGGAATATGGGATTTTTAGACACACTGATGGCACTAGTGTTATCACAATGAATTGGGATCGGTACAGTGTATTTTACCTCTAAGTTTACAAGTGTCTGAATCATCCATAATACCTGAGTGCAACAGGTAGCAACAACAATGTACTCTGCCTCTGCGGTTGATAGGGAAATGGAACCTTTCTTTTACTAAGCCATGCTACTAAAGAATCACCCAAGAAGAATGCTCCTCCACTGGTGCTTTTTCTCTCATCGACACAGTTTTTCCAATCTGCATCTGAGTAAGTAGTTAACTGAAAATTCTGATTTCTGGGATACCACAGGCCATAAGTCATTGTTTCTTTTAAATACCTAAATATCCTTTTGACAACTTTCAAATGAATTTGTTTGGGTGCAGCCTAATATCGTCCTACCATTCCTACAACATGCATTATGTCTGGGTGAGATGTTGTGATGTACAACAGGCTTCCTATCATTGATCAATATGGTCTTTGATCAACATCAGGTGAATCATCATCCTTGCTTAATTTACATCCAGTTAGGTCTACCCATAGGTTTAGAATCTTCCATTTGAAACCTTTTCATCATTTCTCTTAGATATTTTTCTTGAGAAATGAACATCCCTTTGGGCCTCTTAGTAATTTGCAGACCAAGAAAAAATGACAGTTCTCCTATCATAGACATTTCAAATTCAGACTCCATGGTAGAAGCAAAACATAGTACTAGTGAATCCTTATTACATCCAAAGATGACGTCATCTACATAGACCAGTACGATGAGCAAATCATTATCCTTTGTTTTAATATACAGATTGTTGTCAGTTGTTCCTCTCTTGAACCCTTTGTCTTTGAGATACATATCCAGTCTGTGATACCAGGCTCGAGGGGCTTGTTTTAAACCATATAACGCTTTCTTCAGCTTGCATACTAAGTCAGGGTTATCAGACAATTTGAAACCCTATGGTTGTTCCATATAGACTTCTTCACTCAAATCTCCATTGAGAAAGGATGACTTGACATCCATTTGGTAGACTTTAAACCTTTTATGCCAAGCATAGGCAAGAAACATTCTAATAGCTTCTAATCTTGCTACGGGCTCAAATGTTTCATCAAAATCCAGTCCTTCTATCTGAGCATAGCCTTTACAGACTAACATCGCTTTGT
>JZKD02S1741030.1:905323-918980 GCA_000966675.3 Picea glauca | reverse complement strand
TTTTCCATTACTTAAGCTCACCATCCCTTTGCCTTTTATTTTCCCTGGAGCATCATTTCCAAAGGTTACGCTTCCTGATTTGCTTTCACTTAGATATAGAAACTTTCCTTTGTCTTCTGTCATGTGTTTGGAGCATCCACTGTCTATATACCAAGGGTTCATTTTTCTTTGAGCAGACAATACTAATCCACACTTGTTACTTTCCTTCTTCTTCCAAAACTTGACATTTTCAGCAGGGGATTTCGAATCAGGTTCATAGTTCCTTAACCGTCAATCAATAGATTTATGTCCAAAGTTATGACAGGTGTAGAATTCAACCTCATTATTCAATAAGTCAAACTTATTGTTGCATTGTTACCTACTTATTGACTGTTGATTATTTCTTGGTCTCCTTAGTTGTATGTGTCCAGACTTAATTTGGCAATTTGCAGTCTGTGAAGGATTATTACTTGACTATATCATTCTTTGTTGTGATAAGTATTTATTCCTTTGAAATCTTAATTTCTCATGTCTAAGTCTCAAGGAACAATTTACATCTTTCTGACCAAAGTTAGAATAGTAGAAACAATAGCCATAGAAAATTTCTTTGTACCTGGAAAATGGTTGTCTTCTTTGAGAAAATCAATTTCTTTCTTGCTGATGACATCTTACAGCAGAGAGAGCATTGTTTCTTTGTTCTACAGATTCAGTCTTGGCACCTTTTTCTTTACTCATCCTGGTCGGATGATTGTCTTCCTTTGTTTCTGCAGGTTCGTTATTTCATTGGTTGTACTTTTGACAAACCTGATGGGTTCTTCATTTTCTAGCTTCCCACTGCTTGATCCCTCTTCATAACCCAAACTAGTTTTCAGCTTTGGAGTCCTTTGCTAATTCAGAATGGTGGCTAATCCTTCTGAGGCTTTGATACTTGAAAGATTCTGATTATACAAGGCTTGAAACTTTTCCATTTCTTTCCTTGTTTTCACTACTTCTTGTTCTAATGATTCACATCTTGTCTTCTTTTCTAATAGTTGTTGTTTCAGAATCTCTTCGATTTTCTTTGCCTCTTCTAATTCTACTTTTAGTAGGACAAGGTCTTTATTAGGTTCTTTACGGTATTTCTTGAACTGTATCAACAATTGTCTTTGCTTTCTGTTCTTGATTCTTAGTCTGTCAATCTCTTCCAATGCACTGATCAGTTCTCCTTCCATGTCAACCACAACTTCTTCTTCATTAACATCACTCCCTGTGCTATTATTGTCATAGTCCTATTTGGCCATAAGTATGAAGTCATTTAGTTTATCTTCAATAGATGAATCATTGTCTTCATCATATGAAGGATCATCATCATTGTTTGCACAAAGTCTTTTCTTCTTAAAGTTATTCTCTTTAAGGAAATTTATGTGTTTGTATTTCTCCTCATCATCACAAGTCTGATCCTTTCCTTTGTGGGGAAATTTATTTGCAAAATGACCCATCCTACCACAGTTAAAGCATTTGAAAGGCAATTTACCTTTGTATTTGCATGATCCCTTCTTCAGTCTCTTCACAAATTTTTCTTCAATTTCATCGGGCTCAGAATCCTCATTCTGGTCTGCTTTAAATGATGCTTCTATGGAGATGGGTTTATATTTAACTATTCTCATTTCATATGCAGTCAATGTTCCTAAAAGTTGGTCAAACTACAAGTTTTTTAGATCATTAAGTTCTTCTATAGCAGAGACCTTCGGGTTGAACCTATCTAGGAGAGATCTCAAGATTTTCTGAACTAAAGAAGGTTCCCCAATTGTTTCACCAAGTGCCTTCATTTCATTTACCATTTCTTCTACTTTCAGAAAGTATTTTCCAACAGTTTCATCTTCCTTCATCTTCAGTTGTTCAAATTGTATTCTGTAGGTTTGAAACTTTGTATCCTTTACCTTCTCATTACCCTCATAACTGCTAATGAGTTTGTCCCACATTTCTTTGGCAGTTCCTAGGTGCATAACTTTTACGAATTTTTCTTCTGCAAGCCCACTCAATATAGCATTCATAGCCTTAGCGTTGAATCTAAATTCTAGTTTGTCATCCTTATTAGCTAGCACAACTGGCTTTACATAACCAATATCTAACACATCCCAGACATCTTCACCTAAAGCCATTATGTAGGTTCTCATTCTAACTTTCCAGAAGGCAAAGTTTGTTCCATTGAATAGAGGGGCCTTATTGGTTGAATTTCCTTCATGGCTTGACATGTTTAAGCTCTAGGATCTACCCTTAGCTTAAAAAGGGGCTGACATTGATACCAATCGTTGGACAACTGAGAGGGAGGGTGAATTTGTTGTTACCTTTCTTAAACAATTATGCTTCTTCTAAAATCTTTACAGGGCACTCAATGATGAGCACAATAATGGGAAATAAACAAAGGCACATTCATCATTAGTCACATATATGAGAAAATAGAGACAGATAATTCTCGAGGAAACCCATACAGGGTAAAAACCTCTTTTTCTTTATATGATAAGTATTATCTACATTCTTTACATTATCATTCATATGAGCACCAACTCATTGTGAGGCTACAACCTCTTTTTTTGCAAGCTGCAACTTGCTCAGAGAACTAACTCTCTATTTTCTCTAGCACCCACTAGAAGGAGGCACCAACCCCCTGGTTTCTCTAACACCAACTAGAAGGAAGCACCAACTCCCTGGTTTCTCTAGCACCAACTAGAAGGAAGCACCAACTCCCTGTGTTCAAGTACCCACTTGAACCTTTGAGGACACCAGTCCTCCCTAGAACCTCCCAACCACCCTGAATTATAAGTTCTTTGTTACTAAAACTTATTACAGTGATAGAAAATTATTCAATGGCTTACCAACCCTGTCGTTGTTCTGTTACACTGCTCTTCCTTGTCTGCATCAGTGTCTTCTACACACCTCTATCACTTTCTGTTCTTCGACCTTTTATGCTCTATCTTCCATATCCCTTCAATGCACCATTCCTCGACTGTGCATTTTTGCTCCTGCGTTATGCCTCCTTGTACACACCTCACTTCTCCTCCACAACGACAACAACCCTATCTCTTCTTTGTTCCACATTCTTATAGTCCCTGTGCTCTTTGTGCATGCAATATTTTCCATGCCCCTACATTCTCACACCCCACCATTCTCCTCCACATCTCGAGTGCTTTACCTCATCATCATCGTGACTATTTAGCTTCTTTGGTGGTTTTCTCCACGCGTTCAGCATCACTGAATGTTCTGTCTAGATTTATCAGCTTCTCTGGCAGCTGAATCTCTTTGTCTTCTCTATGACAGTTGAGCTCACCTTCTTTGTTCCAGTTAAAAGCCTCAATGCTCATCCAGCTGTCAAATCGCCTCCACAAAAATATTCATCCCTCTTGAAGATTCCCAGAGACTCTTCACCTCCTCTGTCAATCATCTCGAAGTGTCTTTGAGTCCTCTGGCAGAAACCATCAGTGGTTTCTGGCAGTTACACTGTGTCGTGCTATAGTAGCCCTCCGATCTTGTTCAAATTCACCTGCACCATTGGATTGATTCCATGGGATCTTGCATTCATTTCATCATTACAACATTCGGCACTTCAGCATTCATGTGACCATGCATCTTGACATTCCCAGTTGTGATCCCCGAAACGGAGCTTGGTTTCTCTAGCTCTTTCCTCCATCTCTCGCTCATGTGACCAAGGACTGTGACCACAGCCTTATGCATAAGGCGCTTTCATGATTTCACATTTATTGAATCTGGATATGAGGCATCTCGACTCTCCAAGTCGCGATCCCCGAAACCCCGAAATGGTGTGGGATCAACAATCCCGATCAACACTTGATCTGACGGCTCAGATCATTTCGCGATTTCGCATTTTGCGATTTCGACATTCTTGATGTTCAATGTTCTTGTCACTTCAAAGTCCCGATCCGTGAAACTTCAAAATGGAGTCGGATCAACAGTCCAGATCACATCTTGATCTGATGGTTGCGATTAAGTCGCGATTTCGCATATCGCGATTTCGGGATTCCCGTGGTTAATATTCTTTGACATCTCCAACTCTCGATCTGCGAAACTCCGAAATGGACTGTGATCAATGGTCCAGATCAATCCTTGATCTGACGACTCAGATTAAGTCACAATTTTGCATATCGCAATTTCAGGATTCCTGTGGTTAATATTCCTTGACATCTCCAACTCTTGATTCGCGAAACTCTGAAATGGAATGGGATCAACGGTCCAGATCAAACCTTGATCTGACGACTCAGATTAAGTCGCGATTTTTCATATCGCAATTTTGAGAGGTTAGGGAACCCCGTTCCTTTAACTCTTCAGTCAATGAAATGACGATCTTTCCCCACGTGTCCTGCCTGAAGATGGACGGTCCTCCTTCTTTCGGGATTTTGTGAGCCCGCTACTCGTTGCACTTTAAAGAACGTGCAGGTTCTCGTTGATCAAACGATGGTCAGATCCCGCACTTGGATCTAATGCCTGAGATCTGTCCTCCTCTTAAGCTCGCTCTTCTTGTCTATATTGAGATCTGATAGCCATCGGGAATTCTGAATTGTTGATCCAACGATCACGGTTACTGTTCTTCCCCGATTATCACTGTGCCGTTGATCATCGTTGTTTTACTTTCCATCATCGCTACTGTACTTGCCATCAATGACAAGCATACACTGCCTATAAAACATTCCAACAACCTAGTGTCTCACATGTTCTTTTCCAACACATTTCCTCACTAAGGATAACACCAACAACATCATCAAATTTTAAAGTATTTGAACCAGAGAAAAAGTTACTTACAACCACGACCAAGACTTTCCAGCTTTCTGGAAATGAGAACAAGATTAGAAGAGCCCTGACCTCTTCATCAATGTCCACTTTTAGAGAACTTAGTTGATTAGTAACCGTATTAAATTCATTTAAATGATCTGCAACAGACCCATCTTCTGACATCTTCATATTAAATAATCTCTTCATTAGAAATACCTTATTGGACGCCGATGGTTTTTCATACAGTTTAGCCAATGTGTCCCTCAAATCCTTCGTTTTATTTTCTTTCGAAATATTGAAATCCATCTACATTGTCAGGCTCATCCATATTGTTCCTAGTTCCTTTTTGTCAAGAACTTCCCATTCTTCATCCTTCATGGTCGTCGACTTCCTTTCTATTCCACCCAATGGTAGGAATAAATATTTTTGATATAAATAATCTTTCATCTACATCTTCCATAACTAGTAGTCTTGGTCATTAAATTTCACGACCCTAAAATTTCCATATTCCACCATTGCTCCCACTCGAACCAGGAACCCTCTTTTCCTGTGAGTTACCTTTCGCTCTGATACCAGTTGTTAGAAAAATGGGATCGCGGAGAAATTAAATAAAACAAATGCGGAAATAAAACATATAATATACACAATAAAATAGAGACACATATATACATGGTTCACCTAGTGTGGGCTACGTCCACCAGAGAAATTTCCAAGTCCTTCCTTTATTATTATCCAACAAATGAAGGGATACAACCTACAACACACCCATTGTAAATTCCTCTTCTTTCTCTCACAGACTCCTCACTCAAAATAAAATATTCATAATGATACATAGCCGCAATAGATTTCCCTCATAAAAGAAGGTTTCTTTCTAGGGAAAAACCCTAACATAACTTCTACTATCAGATCTGTGACCTTATAATGAACGGTCCAGATTTACTATGAAATTACAATATACATTTGCAAGGAATTTTTTCCTTCGGGGGCTTCGCCCCCAAGCCCCCTGCAGGGCCCCCCTTGCCTTCGGACCTTGCAGATGGGGTAATGATAAAACATAAACAAGAATAACAATATGTCAAATCATTGTACTCCCCCCTTCTATGCTCAAGAAGGGGGGAGTACAACAAAAAGTGGGCATGAAGAAACAACCACATGTTATTTCATCCCGTGAGGGCCATGCTCGAAAGCTACGCCATAAGGGGACCACTTATGTGAGGTACGAAAATGTTATGTGATACAAGATTGGTCTTTAATCGAGATTGAATTATTGAGTAAGACTTATATAATCACTTGGTTGTTGATGACCATTTCCAAGGATCAATCCACTCATAGTGAATTTTCAATCTTGTAGGTTTCTTCAGTGTTGAACATCTATCTGAAGAATGATTATGCTTGCCATAATTCTGGCAAGGATGGAGATCAAAACACTGATTCTCCATGTGACCAACTCGATTACAATGTTGGCATGTTGCATTATGATGCTGAACTTGAATAGGTGAAGTTGAAGCTTCTTGAAGGAATCCATCACTATGGAACTTGATTGGTCTGGAATAATCGAGAATATGAAAAGTAATTCCTTGTCATATCCAAGTCATGTTCTATTCTTGTTGTAAATGATTTCTTCCCAAGGTCTGATGATGGGCTTGGAAAGAGAATTCTGAACCTATTTCTTTGAAATCCATGGAAGTGGATTTACTGCATGTTGTTGCAGCATTGAAAGGTTTTCTTCACTGAAATCAAAAGAAAACTCTTGCAAAGTAGGTTCATGAATAGATTCAACTTCATATGAAATTGATTTTGAATTTGTATCACTGTGTTGTTCGTTCAATGTTTGTTGATTAAAAACATCATTGTCATCATTATCATCATCATCATTATCATCATAGAAAGGGTAGTGTTGAACAAAAACTAGTTCAGAACACTTCACTAGTTGTTGATTTTTGAGATCAGTCAACTCATCACTCAATAGCTGGGATAGAGATTGAAGAAGTCTAACTTTATCTTGCGTCACTTGAAAACAAGTTAGCATTGATTGAAGAGTTGCTTTGTTCAATATCATTGTGTTGTCTTCAGTGGTGTTTATTAGAGTGTTCAGTAACTCTAATAATTCGATATTTCGAGCCATTTCAAAACACTAAATGAGGTCTCCTTGTGTAGGTAGATCTTGATTACAATTTGACTCAATAGAAGAAGGCTTATATGCAACTCACTCACTTGAATCGCTTGCTTGAACTTCACACTCGCTTGATTTTGTTTCATGCTCGCTTGTACTCGCTCACTTGCTTATACTTTCATGCTCACTTGAAGTTTCTCACTTGAACTTTCTTCCAGGAAGTTGAGGATGTCATTTACCACCGAAAATGCATCCAAAACTTTGATGTTTACAATGATTTGAGTTAAACTACTCAACCTTGTCAATTTCGACTCAAAATTACAATAGACTCTTGAGTGTTGGGCTCAACTGAGAATGCACCTAGTTACAAATTCAATTCAAATCAACTTGATCTCAACAAGACAAGTAAACTTACAAATGCATTATTGCAAGTACAAATCAACTTGATCAAATAATATTACAACAAACATTGTTTGCAAGTTACAATAAAAGTTGACTTCAAAGTTGAATTACTCTTCAAATTTGAATGTGTTGTCAATGCTTTTGAGTCTCTTTACCCTTTGATTATGATGTTGACTTGTTCATTTCTTTAGTATTCTTTGTAGATGTTTGATTTTCATTACTTTTGTTTGAATGCATGTGCATGAGTAACATTGTTCTTGAGCTTGTGTGTGTTGCGCTAAATGCTAAAATTGTAAGTTTGTTTATGTCAAAACTAGACAGTAAACAATATAAACCTCCATGAAAATTTCACCACAAACATACTACACAAGGTGTACCTAATATCCCCTTATTCAATTTTGGGTGGATCTTGGACACAAGAGAAAAAATTAAACAATTTTATTATGAGTATCTCTCTTATGAGACCAAATACAGTGGGAAAGATACAATGTATTTTTTCCTTCGCAATGATTTGACAAGGCTTTCAATTCATAAGATTTCACTTATGCTCTCAAAGGCTTAGGAAAAAAATAAATTTCTTCTCAAGAAATGAGTGTCTTACAACCTCCCATAGAAAACTCAATTCACCACTCACTTCTCAAAGTAACATCCCCTTATGAAATATCACTCTTTTTTTTTTATTATTACATTATGAAACATATTCATATATTTTGTCATAAATATAATAAAAAAAATTATTCTTTTGGCTTTACATGCCAAAACGAAATCTTTTAAAAACAACTTATTCCAAAAATAGCTTTTGGAAAAAAGAGTAGCATGAGATGAGTTGGCAACATATTTTATCAAATTGAAGAGATTTTACCAAATTTTCTACGATCCTTTCCGTGATTTTTGTTGGGAAGTCAATTATCTTTGTCACCTATCGTTGCAAATTGAATATGAAAATCTATTTTTCACTGGACAGATCATTGAAATGGAAGAGTGGATTGATCAATGGATTTACTTGATTGGTATATGGTTGAGTTGATTGCCGGATGGACTTTTTGCCTTGGCTTATCTTATCAAATGTGATAAAACTTGCAATAGAGTTTTGTTGTAGATTGTTTGGGCTCATTGATTTAGGGAAACTCTAAGTGGTCTTCTCTCTATCGCATAAAGAACTTAGCATGGATACTTTTTAGATCTCAGATTCAGATCTGCTCGAACGGAGGCCTTCTCTTCATCTGGCTTCTCCCGAGAAGCCAGTCGCATCTCCACTGCAATACAGTCATTGACCTATGCACTATAGTGGCATATACTCTGCCAACTTGTGTCCTCTTCCCACTGTAATATTGAGGACACTCTAGCTGTGGGAAAATGGAGGGGTTTCAGATTCAGCGTTCGCAACTCCTAGAACTCTGCGATCTATGCCGAGGACAGTGTGTGCCCCTCCAACGAGCAAAATAGGTGCCAAACGTCAAGAACTGCATTGTTCCTTCATTTTTTTTTAAATCTCTTCATAAATGGTGAGAAGAACCACCGTCAGTTGAGAAATCTACTTGGCACCCATGACCTGGGGCCACACGGTGTTAGTGATAAAATCAGAGGAGGAGGTCGATTTATTCTCCCTCGCCTGCCTCAACGTGCACACCCAAACCCACTAGGTGATTGTTTGATTTGATGAAAGCCCTTGGGGTCTTGAGAGATGCAAGACTTTTCTATCTCCTCTGATTTCGAGGGAATTCACCCTTTTAAGAAAATGCAAATTTGTGTGCCTAGTTCGACACTGCTGAAAACACCAGTCAAAACAAACAACACTACGCTAGAACTTTTGTCTTTGCTTCATGGCCTACACTATGCTAGAACTTTTGTCTTTGCTTCATGGCCTCTTCAATCTATAGCCATATTTTCTCCTTGCTCCTATACCTCTTTCGACAGGGTGTTGAATACAACTAATTCTTGGTGACGACTCATTTTCCCAAAATCTAGGTGCACTTCTGCCCCACGCTCAAAATAACTTGAAAAAATAACTCTCAGCTTTAAGAGGGCTATCTAGAATCTCCATTCAAAATTGCATATTCAAAACCCTCTCTCTTTGTTTGCGGTTACAATAGAATTTCAACTATACACTCAACAAATATTATCTACCTCTCTACTCCTATTCCTACCCCTAAGCACAAATAGGACTATATTCTTAGGTTCTTATCTCCTTGGGGCTGTCCCGTGAGGGAGTCACACCCAACCAAGATCTGATACCAATTGATAAAACATAAACAAGAATAACAACATGGCGGAAAAGGCTCACTAGCCAACACGCTAATGTATTCACTCCAATGTTACATATTTATAGTACAATGGGTGATGCCACCTCACAGAGAGATTTTCTCTAGATCCTAAAATCATGCATGATGACTAGGCTAGGAAATCTTAACTAAATCATTAGTCATCACTTGATGATATATTAGTAATATCCTAAATGAATAATACAAATATAGGTGAAAATTTAGACTTAGTGATTGGTAAAGGTAAGCCATAGGCTAACAGGTAACCCCCCTCTGCACTCCCCTGCATGGAGGAGTGTACATTCTTCCGAGGTGTAAAGCCTTCATGGGGTATGAACATGGCTTGAAACAAATACCTCTGAATCAAGAAGATAATCAGGCTCCACAACCAACACATCTAACCCCGATAAACCCCACAGTATATGGCCCCAAAGAATTGAGTTGATGTAATTGACTTATCAGTTCTACAAATAACCTTTTATTCTTTTAAATTTTGTTCTATAAGCCCTCAAAGAGGTTGTCCAAGGAACCTTCACACAATTTACTCAAAGATCCTCTCATAACTCTTCTTATGCGCCTTCAATATTCTATCTAAACTAGTTCAAAATCTCAATCCATTTGGATTGCACCCTTTAAATCTCTAGTTCACACTTACCAAGTCCATTATCCCTGCAACAATGGCTCAATGGATCCTCAATTGAGTTTGAAGGCTCACTAGTTCATCACACTTGTGGATCGACTATCGATCTCATCGCCTTAATAATGTTCTTGTTAAAGTACTCATTCTTGTCCTTAAAACTAAGTGGAACATGTTTGATCTATGTTCCCATATGATTATAGTGTTAAATACCAAAGGTTCCTATAATAATAAATTCAAAATTGAGGTGCGTACCTTATTTAAGTTCGACTTATATCCATGGAATAGATCGACGATTTGTTTTAAATATGGTGTTGTGCAGATGCTCCAACTCAACCCTGGATCTAACCCTTATTTTCCTCGATCAGATGGTTCACAATATTTCATGGTCTTCCATAGGTGGTTTTAACCCATCGTTTAAAAAGCACGAATTCACATGATTATGACACGTAGCTCCTAGAAAACCTCACTATAAATGTTTTGCATTTTTTCCTTGGAATTAAACTCGTTGTATATTTGAATTTTGAGGAGATTCCCCACCATTGATATTCATTCAAATTACGATCCGACGATCCTAAGAGATCTTTCCACTGCTACTCTCAATTTACTTGATCATACGACTCTTGCAGCTTGACTCCTCGATCCAACGATCGATAATGAAATTCGATCTGAAGACCTCAACTCTTCAATAGTGAAACTCCATGGATAGAAATTAACCTCAAATTTTCCATTTGCATAGAGTTTATACTCTCACGATGATTCCGATCGTTGATCCTATTAGTGATCAGCGATCATTGGATAAAGAAATATATTTTTTGGGTTTGATTAGCTTCTGGGATTTATTTTTTTCCTCGAGGTAGATATTCTTCTACAAACATAATATTTTCCACTACTCTCAATAGATTTAAGTTCACCCCTCCTCTTCTAGGCTCTCCATTAATTTCCTTCACAACAATATTTAACCAGATATATGGAGATATGTACTACCATGAAAAAGATAGAATTTCACACAACCAAGGTGCCTAACACTTGAAACAGTGTGTGTATTTTCTTCATTAATCAATCACACCATACTGTGAATAATTTTATACAACACATCCTCATTTACTCTAGACTGATCTAAATTCAATAGGCCTCTCTCTCTATCTGGCCTGATTCCCTCACTTAATGGCGAGCCCCATTCATGCCTCTTAGGGTTACAAGTATAACAAGGAGGATTCTGAACAGAACTACGTCAGATCCTATAAATCCTCCAACAATCCCTAAGGATCCTCTCAGATGCAAAATCACTCCTTCAATCACTCAATCAATCTCTAAGATATTCATATCCATGAAATCTTCATGAGATCTATAACAACTAATAAATCTCTCATGTTCTCATTCATTTGAGAACATTTACAACCCAATCCTCACCTTCATTAACAAATCCTATCCTATGTCTCTCTTCTAGAAATCAATAAAACATAGAAAAATAAAACAAATCAAACCTTAGGGAACCCACTCCCTTAATAAACTCAATACCCCCTAGGTCTTGTCAAATGTACCATGTTTTGGAGCTAGATTTCTCTTGCATTAGATCACGCCCAAGGAATAAAAATGTTCATGATCTCCTGATCATGAGTTCCTTTGCTTAATCCTCCTGGATCCCATACTCTTTGATGTTGTTGTCCATCCATTCTATTGTAACATTCTCCTCCTCTAATATCCTATTGCATTGTTTGTAACTTTCCAGGATCCCATGTCCTACTTTGTTTCTTACCAATAACCTCGTCGATGCAATTTCTTTCAACCCATAGAAACTTGTGGCCAATTTCCCTTTTCAACTCATGGTAACTCCATCTGGTTACCTTCTTCATTAGCTCACACAATTCATCAACTTTAGTGTCCAGGTATGTCCTTTGCTGGTACACATCCTTGTTATAACATTTCTGCTACAAATCTTCAAAAAATATTTTTATGTCCACTTCTAGGTCTTCATTCCTTTGCTCACCCTCAACAAAAATAAACATCCAATGTTGCATATCCTTAAGGTTCAAATTTAGTCTACATGATTTTTCCAATGAAATATGTTCTTGTATTTGGTTTAAATGACATATTTTCCACAAAACATTTATACATTTATACAAGGTTTTCTCCATAGTTTTGCTCCAATATTTTGTAGTACCATCATCATATTTTGTCATTTCCTCTTTAGCAAGTTCCACACTTGCACCCTCATAATATTGCATAGGCAATTCCAATATTTCTTCAACTGAAGTGTCTTCAAACCAAACCATTGCTTCATCCTCAACAACTACATTCATTGAATCTACATAACTTTCCTTTTCACTGAATAAATGAGGCCATATTGTCTCCTTTACTAACATGGAAAAATTATGAATTTGTCTATATTTACATCCTTTGACACGTGCAGACAGAAACCACTCATTAGCTTTAAAAATATGAGACTTATAAGTCTCTCTAGATAGCTCTAACATCCCTTCTCCATGCAACATTGAAGTCTTCAAAACATTTATCATATCTCCCTTTGATTTATTCATTGTTGCGGTCTCTCTTTCAATTTCATCATATTCAATTTCTATATACTCATATTCAATTAAAATATCCTCAACTTCAAGTTCCTTTTCTAGAAATAAAAACTCTTCTATTTCATGCATCTCTTGTAGAAATACAAATTTTCTACCTCCTCTTCCAGAAGTTTCATTTCCTCTTCAAAATGCATGAGCATATCATTCAAATTATCTTCATGTCTTCTTGGAACAAAAATTGAGTTCTTCCCTCCTTCATCTTCTTCCATATTCATGAAAGTTTTAGATGATTGTCCACTACCGACAACCACACACAAATTGTCAATTTTAAAAATATAAGGCTCTCTAGCTTTATTTGATTCTTATGTTAGCATATCCTCATGCTGATGTGAACTTTTCAAGTAGTTCATGATACTTTCAACAAGTCTCTATTCAACATCTTCATCCTCATCTTCTATGAAAATCACTTCCTTCTCAGGTTCATATAGGAAAACATTCCTCTCATACTCAACTTCTCTTAGTTCTCTCTTCAATTTAGCATACATACTATGCCTTAATTTCATTTGCAATGAATTCCATATCACCTTCTTCTTTTTCAAAGTCTATCCATACCATTGGTATTCATCATATCCTTCTAGTAGCATCATCAATATATTGAGTTGTTCTTTCATCTCAGCCATCTCTTTTTCAAACTCTTTTTGAATCATCCTCTTTTCTATGCCATTTTCATTGGCATTCACTTTACTTTTGTTGTGGCACATTTGATGACCATCAATAGTCACCTTCTCATCCTTTTGTGGACTCTCCTTTCCCACCTGTGAGATGCAACAAGACTTTCCCATATCTTTAATAAGTCTTCTGTTAAGAACCAAACATCAATATAGCATATAAAAACCTCAAAAAAAGTACTCAACGCCTTGAAAAAGAGATAATTTCAGATAATAAGCCTCTTCGAGGGGGCAACCTCCTTTTA
>JZKD02S1741030.1:881785-900791 GCA_000966675.3 Picea glauca | reverse complement strand
CTTTTACCCCACTTAAATGTTCAAGTACAAGATGATTCAAAATGAAAATATCTCCTTGGTATATATAGGAGACTAGGAGGTATAATGGCTTAAAGCCGACATAATTAAAATAACAATACTAATCTAAATTAAAACTAATGACCTAAAGCCGACATAAATAAAATAGCATTACTAATCTAATATGCCCCAATTAAGGGGTAATGAGCCAATATTAGGGCTTAACATCTTCCACTTGTCACCAATACCAAGTCATCCTCTTGGTATCCTCTTGGTTATTTTCAATAGAACCTCTCTTGAGCACTCCTCCTCCTCAACTTCCAATGTTGTCAGGATTATGCAATTCCAACTCCTCACCTTTACTTTCTCTAAGAACTTATATTGTTCTCTTTTCTCAGCAATCTACCTTTCTGTCTCTACCACAAGCTTCAATTTGCTATAGCTTCTTTGTTGTACCTTGATGCTACCATCTTCAATCTGCAAACACAATATATATTAGACCAAAATTAATCATGCAGGTATCTCATTCCTCAATCTCCCTCTTGATAGAACTGGTAATAAGATTTCAAATCTAAACTTGGTTTCACTTCTACCTATGTTGTATCCCCACTGTAACTCTACAAATCCGTCCAAGGATTTCATTATTTCAATATTCCTTGGTTGGAACAATCAACTCCAAATATGAAATCACACTTCTATTGTGCACTTTGTAACTCTGTATATTTCCACTGATGGAATTATATCTAATCTATGTAAAGAACATCATTTTTATTCCTTCTCCTCTTCAAGAATTTCAATCACCAATTCTCTATCTACAACAATGGTATATCAGCTCTCCGCAATCCTCAAAAATCATATCTTGAGATTAAATTACATAGGAAAATTCAAATTATTGTCCTTCTTTGACTTTTCTTCCAAGAGAAAATTCTCCAATCCTATGTTGGTTGTAAATTTTCTTTCCTATACAACCAACCATTCAACTTCTCAATCCAAAACCCCAAAGAGGTTACTTTCTCTAATACCAAAAATGATAGAGATCAGCGATATCTAACCCGAATAAACCCTATCCACAATATATGGCCCCAAAGAATTGAGTTGATGTAATTGACTTATCATGTCTACAAATAACCATTTATGCTTTTAATTTTCATTCTATAATCCCTCAAAGAGGTTTTCCAAGGACCCTTCACTCATTTGTTTCAAGGATCCTCTCATAACCCTTCTTATGCACCTTAATATTCTTTATAAACGGGTTCAAAATCTCACTCCATTTGGATTTCGCTTTTTAAATCTCTAATTCACATATACGTCCACTATCCATGCTCTCTAGTCAAACTCAATGACTCCTCAATTGAATTTGAAGGCTCTCTAGTCGATCACACTTATGGATCGACTATCGATCTCATCGCCTTAATACTCTTCTTATTAAAGTACTCGTTCTTTTCCTTGAAACCAAGCAGAACATGATTGATCTATGTTTCCATATTATTACAGGGTTAAATACCAAAGGAACTTATAATAATAAATTAAATCTGAGGTTCTTACCTTATTTAACTTTGGCTTATATTCATGGGATAGATCGACGCTATGTTTTAAATCTAGTGTTCAGCGGATGCTCCAACTCAACCCTAGATCTAACCCTTATCTTCCTTGATCAGACGGTTCACAATATTTCATGTTCATCTATAGGTGGTTTTAACCCATCGTTTAAAAAATACAAATTCACATGATTTTGACACGTAGCACCCGAAAAACCTGCGCGTAAACATTTCACGTTTTGTCCTTGGAATTAAACTCTATGTAGCTTTGAATTGCGAGGATATTCCCCACCGTTGATATTCATTCAAATTATGATCCAACGATCCTAAGTGATCTTGCCATTTCTACTCTCTATTTACTTGATATGATGTCTCTCACATATTGACTCCTCGATCCTACGATCAATAATGAAATCCGATCCGACGACCTCAAATCTTCAGCACTGGAAATCCATGGTTATAAATTAACCTCAAATTTTCCCTTTGCATAGAGTGTATACTCTCACGATGATTCATATCGTTGATCTTGTTATTGATCAACTATCATTGGATGAAACATATCTTGTTTGGGTTTGATTAGCTTCCAGGAGTTAATTTTTCCTTCAGGTAGAGATTCTTCTACAAACAAAAGTTTTGCCACTACTCTCCATAGATTTAAATTCACCCATACTCTGCTAGGTTCGCCATTACTTTCATGCACAACAATATTTAACCAGATATATGGAGATTTTCACTACCATGCAAAAGACAAAATTTCACACATCCAAGGTGCCTAACACTTGAAACAAAGTGTGGTTTTTCTTCATTAATCAATCACACCATATTGTACATAAGTTTATACAAAACATCCTCACTTACTCTAGCCTGATCGAAATTTGATAGGCCTCTCTCTCTATCTATCCTGATTCCTTCGCTTAATCGCCAACCCCATTCATGCCTCTTAGGCTTACAATTATAACGAGGAAGATTCTGAATAGAACTAGTTCAGATCCTATAAATCCTCCAACAATCCTTAAGGATCCTCTCATATCCAAAAATCACTCCTTAAATCACTCAATCAATCTCTAAGAAATTTAGATCCATGAAATCTTCATGAGATCTATAACAACTAAGAACTCTCTCGTGCTCTCATTCATTTGAGAACATTTACAACCTAATCCTCACCTTCATTAACAAATCCTATCCTATGTCTCTCTTCTAGAAATCAATAAACAAATCAAACCTTAGGGAACCCACTCCCTCGATAAACTAAATACCACCTAGGTCTTGTCAAATGTACTATGTTTTGGAGCTAGATTTATCCTACATCATTGTCTGAGGGATTGCAATGAAAATAAGGAAATCTCATCGCTTGAGTTGCACATATTGATGGGGAAGAGAGTTGGGTGGTTGGAATGGTTGTAGGAGTTGATTCACTATATTTTAGTGAGTTTTGGTCTATTTGAGTGGATTGTGGACATCTATAGAAACCTTTCCATCCTTGTGGAATCGTAGCCCCAAATCAGGGATCGCTTGTTGCAGAGAGAATTAGTGCAATAGAGGCTATGATTACATGAAACATCTATCTTTTGCATCCATCTATGTAAAAAAATATTAAAATACAAGTGTTTTGATCACTATGTTATTTATTATTAAGTGTAGGATGTAAATGCTACATTTTAATCTATGTTTTATGTGATTGAGTGTTTCCATACATGATTAAATAATATTGACTCACAAATTTAAAATTATTGATAACTACATGAGCTTGTATATCATGTCATACATATGTTCCTCATTTGAATCAGTATGTTAGTTGATTTAGTGGTAACATGGCCCAACATTTGAGTTGAGTACATTACAATATGGTGTCAGAGTGAAGGTTTTAACACCAGACACGTGTGAGCCAAAAACTAGGGTATATTTGTCAAATCTGTTATTGCAGAGTTTGATTTGTGTTGAAATTGGGAAAATTTGTAAAAATAGAATGGAATCCCCTAAGTTTGGAGTAAACTCAAATTGAATTTTCCCTTAGAATCATTGAAGGGACAATTACTTATGTTGATTTGCAGGTTTCAAAGTTAAATTCGGCATGGAAGGTGGAATTTTATGTTTTCAATGGACATTGGAGTTTGGTGAATCGAAATACCATATGAAATTTGACTTGGACATCAATGGTTGACATTCATCTCGGTTTTGTTTAAATTTTTCATGTCCATCAAAGACAATTTCTAAGTTCACCAAAGGGGAAATTCAAAGTTCGGCACAATTCAACAAAGTTGGAGAAATTTTTGGTTTGCCGAAGAAGAAATACGAAGTTTAATAAATTTCGATGAAGTGAGAAAAACTTAGTTCACCGAAGAAATTTTTTAGGTTCATTGAAGGAGAAATTCAAATTTTGGCAAAAGTAAGCGAACTTTGAGAAAATTTTGTTTTGTCGATGAAGAAATCCAAAGTTCGACAAAGTTCAGTGAAGTTAGTAAAAATTAATTATGTCAAAGACAATTCTAAGTTCTCCAAAGAAGAAATTTAGAGTTCAGTGAAATTTAGTGAAGTTGCAGAAATTTTTGGTTCACCAAAGAATAAATCCAAATCTTGAAGAAACTCAACGAAGCAAGGAAAAAATTGGTTCACCAAAAAGGAATTATGGAGTCTACTGAAAAGATAAAATTTTCAATGCAAAAAAGAAACGATTTTGTCCTTTTCCCAAGTACATTTTGTAGTTCTTCAATGGATAAGAATTTTAGAGTTCGTTGAAAAGACAAAAGGTTGAGTTTTCTAAAGAAACATTTTTGAAGGTTTCCAAAGTACATTTGGTAGTTTGTCAATGGAGAAGAAATTTTAAGTTCACTAAAGGGTGATTTTTTCAAACCTCTAAAATGCAAGAAAGACTTTTTGTCCACCGAAATGAAACTTTCTTGGGACACCAAAAGAGAAAATTTTGAAGTTCATCAAAGAAAATAGGTTTTTTTTTGGAGTTCACCAATAGGAAGAATTTTGAGGTCTGCCAAAAAAAAAAATTCTCTAGATTGCTTAAAAGAGAAATCTTTGGACCATCAATAGAAGTAATTTGGTTTTTGATGAAGGGAAATGAGGATGTCCACATGGCTAATTTAGGGTATATAAAGTTGACGTCAACAACCACATGTCATGACACATCAACTAGATTTCCACCTCAACAAGATGATGTTTTTTTTTTTTTGTTTCAAGTTTGGAATCAAAATATTGTTTTGGGCATAACATGATCATATTAACTCATAATTGGATGAAATTTAAAAAATATGTGTGTAGTAAGGAGGCCTACAAAAGTGTTAGTGAGGGTCATTAGCCAATTCTTCTTTAAATTTCTAGAAAATGAAAATCAATGGTTTTTAACGAATAGGGTGGTACTCTTTGACAAAGGCCTTGTTAATGATGAATTTTTTACACTGAGCCCAAAAATAAGACATGAAAATTCCCAATGCATATTTTGGCCAAGTTCCAAGGACTTTGGGATGGGAACACAAAAACATGCCAAAATCCACTATTCTAGGGGACTTTGTGAGTATTGTTAAGATTTTTGGAGGAAAAGGGACCTCATATTACAAATCTAGAAAACATTATTCACTCAATATTTTTCCTCCTCAACAAGGAATATAACTTTGTGTTATTGAAATATTTCTAGTTTTTCTCTATTTGAATGTTAAGAGATATTATCGCTTGTTAAAATTTCCAAGTCTAGAGGAAATGTGAAAAGTGCAAAGTTGGAAATTCCATATTTATGCATAATTTGATTGGAGAAACATAATTCAAATAAAAAAATTGTTTTTTATTTACAATCATAAATTCTATCTACACCTCATATAAACATTTTCTTGGTTACTGACATATTTTCTGCTACATGTGGCAGAAAATGGTCTCTCAAGTATATTGCACTAGTGATAATAAGACACAATTGATTATAAATTATTGTAATTTGTAAATGAAACCTATAGGAGATAACTCCCTTAGGCTCTTCCTATAGCTAATATGGAATAGATATGTAAATGCTCTATTTTCCTAGATCTAATTCATACATGAAAAGTATCTACAAGTAGATGGAATGGAAGGCTTACCCAATGATTCGACAATTGTCCCTACATGTTCCTTAGCTTTTAACTTCCACAAAGATGCCCTTCACTCTTACAAGCTTATATATTCACACATAGATTACTGGTCATTGATGTAGATTGTTAGCAGACGCGAGGGAATCCACCAATGATTAATATGAAACCCAAGATACCTAGTACAATATAACGAGTGTGAATAGATTATTTGAGGTAAAACACTCATACATTCATTAAACACGAGCCATTGATGTAACCCCCTACTAAAATGAAAAGAATCCTTCCACTGATGTCTGCAAGTTCTAGGGTACTGACTGGTTTCTGGATTTCAAACCTAGATAATGATCTGGAGTTGATAGGATGAAATCCATTAAAGGAGGACCTTGATTTATCCCCCATCAATCAAAAATAAAAATAAAAAGGTAGATGGTGTGAAGAGCATAGGAGTAGAGCACAAATGACTCAGGAATGGGCATAATCAATGGGATAAAGGACTGAAATTGGCCGACACAGACTAACTTTCCTTGAACAAAACAACACAACAAATTACTTGACTTGGAAACATTGACTTGTTAATTACCAAAACACTCACCATGAAAGGTTGGAAGAGCAACCAGTCAATGGAGTTCAAGAACTCATCGAGACAATAACAAATCATAGGTAATGGATAACCCAACTATTGGATAGAAATGAAAAATAGGTGCATTGTTCAAGGGTGACTCTATAGAAGACTGTCAATTGTGAATATTACTACATGGAAAAAAAACCCACTCTTTTTATTTCTTTCATGTTTAATGAGCACAAAAGAAAATGAAATTATGCTCGACGTTTTCACTCGTTGATTGATATGCTATCCCAGGGAAGAGAATAATGCTTGTTTTTTAATTTCATATTCAGAGAGTCTAGAAGGACAAAGAAAACTCCAAGGGTATTCTTTTTTGTAATTTTAGTCTCCCGAGTCCGAAAAAGGATAAAAGAATACAAGGGAGAGATCTTCTATCCAAGGTGGAATAGAGTATTCATTTTCTGTAATTAGTCCATCTATTCCAAAAAAGGGGTAAACTTACACCGAATAGACATCCTTTCAAATCCATATAACGAGTGCGAAAGACAAAAATCTCACTCGGGAATATTTTCATGTTTAGGAAGTTTGAAAATATCTTAAAGGAGACTCCAGGGTGTACCTTTGTCATGGTTGGTTACTGAGCATGAAAAAGTTGTAATAGTAAGCTCGATTGGAGAGAACAAGTGGTATGCGATGAATTTCCAAGTGAATGGAACATGACTGAAGCAATGGAATGCAACAAGACATGGAAAATGATGACCATTGATAACAATAGTTCTCAACCAGGGGTGTTGAAAATGGAAGTAAGTAGGTGGTTACTGGTCAAGAATGGAAGCGATGAAATAAGAAATCGAATCAAATGGTGTAGAAAAAATGAGAAGCAAGCCAGAAGCAAGAATAAAATGAGACCATTTAAGCAACACAAATGGTGGGAACCTAATGTATAGTGTTGGAAATATGGATGGTTAATAATGTAAAGAAGTAAATGAAGGGAAAAACCTCTCTGTATATGCTAGTTTAGAGACATGTACCTCAAGTTCAATGGATGTCCCCATCTTAAAAATTTCCTTAGAATCTTGTCAACACATGTAAACTAGATTCCAAGGTCATTATGCATAGTGAAATCCTTTAAAGAATTTATTTTTCTTTTTTGTTTTTTTGGGATATTATGTACACAAGAAAAAGGGCACTCACACCACACACCTATGTACAAGACACTACATTTCTTGATGGTTTAGACAAAGGAGATCCCAATGCTAGGCTCGAGCCAAGGATAATTTTCATAAGTGAGGAACTCATGAACCATTATTAGCTTCATATGGTTCACCATGTTGGGGCTATGCCACGAAAAAGAAAGTATCTACAACTGAAGATACTCATCATGAGTGGTTTTTTATACACATCAAAATGTCACAATTGAGTGTCACGCCCTAAATGTTGCAAGTGACGCAAAGTGATGTATGAACCTTGTTAAGTGTTGCATGCATTGTCACAAGTGTCATATGAACCTTACCAAGTGTCACAATCATTTTTCTAGGTGTCACCTTCACACCATGAAAGACATTTTCCATGACCCCTAAGTCATATTGGAGGAAGAAACCCATCATTTTAAGGCCAAAAAAACACATTTTTTTTGGAAAATTGACCATGTTTTGGGAATTTATGAAGGGTTGATCCCCCCTGGCCATGATCAGGGAGTACCACTTCATGGGATGGCACCCCATTTCCATGTTAGGGGACAACCACTTTATAGGATGGCACCATGTGTTCAACTCTAGGGGAGCACCAATCTTGTTAGAGAGAAATTAGGGATCTCCCACCTTTTCCTAAGGGTTGGCTCTCTTGGGATGAGGTTTTTTGTGGTCGAATCCTACCCTATGGGATATATCCTAAGATCTAATACCAAATTAAGGATCCATATACTCAACCATATCCTTCATTTTCTCGTGGTGGTCGTGCCTCTCAGGCCTATATATTGAAGGTATTTTCAAGGTGAAGGGGGGACAATTAAGGTATGAAACCTTTGATTCTAGAGGAAGCATCAACATTTTGATGTCAATATTCATGTAAGGGATGGATGAGGAGAGATTATTGAAGTGACTGTATCATCAATCATTCTATGTAAGTGCCTTCTTTGGCTTTCCAATTAATATCAACTTGGCCTATTCCCTTAAAGTTCATGTGTTTTACATTTTCTCGTCTATTGTTGTTTTAGTCTTCGTAGATATATGTTATTCATATAATCATTTATAGTATATGGAATATTAAATTTTATATTCTTTGCGGGATTTCAGTTGCATTGAGGATTTTGGAGATCAAACTAAGGATTGGAGCAACAAGGATGAACATCGCAACAAGGTACGCCAAATTCTTCTTCTCTCTTTCTTGATTAATTCAATTAGATCTATAGGGAAAGTAGTAACCACTTGTTAACTTATATATTTGGAAAAAATATTAGGTTCTTGGTTCAAAGGGGATCTTAGCTTGTCCGTAGGGTTATATTTCTCACAACAAAAAAATAGCGACTCCACTGGGAGGAACTTTGACTAGTTTTTCCTATTTTTTTGTCCTAGATTCCTTACTTGTGATTAGATATTGCTTGTTTGATGCTTGTTTCTGATATTTGTTTCACTTATGTGTTATTCATTGAAGAGTTTATAGATCCATTTACTGATCCTCTATTGAGTTTGAGTTGTTATAAGTATTTTTTTAGCTTTTTAGAAACTGGCACTCCCCTGCGGTTCACACCATGGCACCATTAACTTGACTGGTGCTCCCTTGCAGTGTATACAGGGGTTCCACTTAGCTGATTGGAACTCCCCTAATCCTCCTATGGGGTGCCATAGTTCTCTTTATATTTAATAACATGGGCGCCAATCTCCCTTTTTTGGTGTTTTTTCTTGTTTCTTCTTAGTTCTGCTCAACTTGCTTTTGAGGGGATTTTAGCCCAGTGTCTCCTAGATTGTCTTTGACTTTGTTTTATTGAGAAATTGATAGTTATTACTCATTTTTCTCGTAGTTATTACTTCTTTGAGTTTTCATTTTTCTCGTAGTTGTGATCCCCTTGGGTTAACAAGATCCATTGGTCCATCCTTCCTTTCATTTCTCTGATCTTTGTCTCGCAAAACTTTCAGATTGCTTGATTTTTTAGGAGATTTAATCAACTAGGGTTTACAAAGGTTGCTTGGTATTAATCCTTTTTGTCTTCATTTAAGACATCTCACTTTTCTAGATGATTAGGAATCTCTTGTTTTCCACAACCCAATCTTGAACGCCAATTATTGATGATCATTGTTTTGAGGATTCTCATGATTTCTTGTCTTCTTTCTCCTTTACATATTTGAGTCCTTGATAGAACAAGTTATCTCACACCTGTTGTGTTTTAGTTCTCATCATAATTTTGAGTGCGCTTTTTTTTATTTCTTTTTTTCCTCACATTTATTTGTGTCGAAATTAGATCTCTTTCATTCCATTTGAAAGTTAAGAAGAGGAAAAGTTTGCATATCTCCTTGCATACATAATTGAACAAAGAAAAATTGCATTCTTTAGGATCTTGTTTTGGTATATACTTGGAAAAAGAGCTAGTTTTGCATGTACATTTCAGTTTTCAGAAACATTTTATTGGCAGTTTGGAATCATATTGATCCAAGAAATTGAAAAGTTGCATAGTTTTGAGTTATTGCTTGTGTTAAGAAGAATATAACTCTTCTCCTTCCCATACATAGAATTCATAAAAAATAACAAATTGTATCTCATTTGTTTTCATTCTATTGGAGTCGATTCTCTCACACATCATCAGTTTCATATCCATGAACCTATTGAGTAAAATTCATTAAAAATAAACCATGCGCTAATAAAATAAACTAGAACATTTTTTTATTTTAGCACACCAACAATAGCACAGGATTAGGGTCTTTGGACTATGAAAAATAAGTAGATTGTCCAAGACTACTAAACAGAATGTAGAGCACTAAAGAGTGTACAAATACAACTTTTATATAAGCATATCTAGGAACCCCCTCTCACACAAGGGATAAACAGGAGGTCACATGCAGGAGAGCAGTGAAGAATACCCCTCCAAAGATTTACCAATCATAGCGGAAAGAGTATATACTGGGGGGTTTTCCTGAAGTGTCACTGACTCATTTGGTCTCTACAATTCGTGAACTTTGAATCCATTCGGGGTACTCTGGAGTCTACTGGTCAACTTTTCCTTAGCCCTCTGGAATAATTTTGAACTTTGATATCATGAGCATACATTTGGTCCTCACTGTCGACTGTACCCGCCCAAAGGATGACTGGGAGTTGGTAACCTTAGTGGCCTTTCATAGGTATCTACAAAGGTGACTGTGGGGGGATTCCCATGGTACCTAGGGAAGATGTCGTATTGCACTCTCAGTACCCTTGGAGGGTGATCCTCAAAAAGTGAGGGTTGCTTGCACCAAGAAGTGTTGTTGTGTGGAGGTCGAGGTAACTGATTCTCATTTTTTTGTTGGCGGATTGATATCCCATCTTCATAATATCCTTGAGCATTCTATTTCTTGGTTGATTTATTTTAGTTTTATTAGGATTTTGTTTCTTTGAATTTCATATCCAGCCTTAGGATCGAATATTTTACAAGGTATGGAACCTAACGTTTAGGAAACTCAACACAATGTTTCGTACGAAGGAATGATCGAAGGTCAAACTTATGAAACCTTCATAGAAATCCTTTCATATTACGTAAATCATATTTTGACTGATCAAATTGTCCTACCACTCACTGATCCACCATCCAAGAGATATGTTGATGCTTATTCTTCTTATAGATTTCCATCTAGTTCCACCACTACACAATCGTTTGGCACAAACCCATCATCTTTTGGGTTTCCTTAAGGACTTGGGAACTAATATTTTTCCACAACTCTTGTAGTTGATACTTCTAGTGCGGTGACCCAGGTAACCCTGACTCAACCACTTGCATATACATCTCCCTTTGCACTTGTGTGAGGCAATATTCTTTCTTCACTATTTCCACACATGTACACACCAAGTTCTCTACTTGGCCGTCCCATTGGTCAGATGGTTTATAGCCAATTCATTCACATAACCACAGTTTCACAATATAATTATCCTCCATATCATACATCGCAGATTAGTACACCCTACATTGGAGGTTAATCTTCAATGGGAGGCCAACCTTCAGCTCGGGGGAAACCTTTAGCTGCAAGACAAATTTTACTGGGGGGAAACCTATGTGATTTCAACATCAACAATCCTAGGGAAAGTTTCTCCTACAATTCCTTCTATATCTACTACCATTGACCGGTATCCTCGAAAACCATTTCTAGGAGTTACTAACCCTTTGTGGGGTCAACCCAATCTAACAGGAATTCCTCTGCAATGAACTTTTCCCTATAAATTCGTAAACCCCATGACTGGAACGCAACAGTCCCTTCAACCACCATACATGGGGGGGCCATCAGGTCAATCACAATATGCAGTAGGTCCATTTATTCAGTCATCATACATGGGTGGACAACTAGGACAACCAAATTACTGTTAGAGTTTAAGCTATTATTAGGTTTCTTTTAAATTCACTAGATAACCATAACATAGATAGGATCACTGAGAAATACACAATCACAAGAGACACAACATTTATCTTGGGAAACCCTCATGGGGGAGAAAACCCAACAAAAACTTCCTTAATATAGATAGCCAATACAATGCCAAGAAAATAAACCAAACAATACAGAATGTCCTCTCCCAAGAATGGGCCTCTCTCTCTCTTCCTTCTTCTCCAACTACAACTCCAAATTTGAACTCTGATAAACAAGTGAGTGAATGAACAAATGAGGTGCTATCCTCTCTTATTTATACAATCTGGCAGGCATTGAATTGAGGTGTCTTTTCACTGGCAGCGCCGACTTCTCAATCTGGGTGGTTATAACCACTTTTAATATATGCTGGGTGGTTATAACCACTTTAATATATTTGGGGCCGACTTATCATTTAGCCTATTAAAATTAGGGTTTGTCCAATTCACAAAATGGGATTTGATCATTTACAATACCCAACATGATCAATCCACAAAAGGGGATTGATATAATGAATAATACATCAATAATAAATAGAATACTCTTTGCAGTTACAATAATTCAACACTCCCCCTTAACAATAATGGTATTCTACAATAACATCGAATGAGAGAGAGGGAAACATCATCAGCAACATCTTGGAACACTGACTGGCATATCTATAAATCATCAGAAGTTTTTCTCATCATTAATATCATTATTCTCAGCAGGGAGCTGGAATGGCATCATCATCCTCATCAGCATGAGGCTAAGGTAACATCATAATCATTTTCAGTGTGAGGCTAAAGTAAAATCATCATCGTCAACATGAAAGATGAAATAACATCATCATCATCATCATCATAATCATATTCAACAAGGAGCTGAAGTGGCATCATCATCCTCATCTTCAACAAGAAGCTAAAGTGGCATCATCATCATCATCTTCAGCAAGAAGTTGAAATGGAATCATCATCATCAACTTCAACAATAAATTGAAGCAACATCATCATCATCAACTTTAGCAAGAAGCTGAAGTGGCATCATCATCATCAACTGCATCAACATGGATTAGTATAACACTAATACATCATCATCATCAATAAAAATGCAAGGCTAATACAACATCAAAAACAACAATATCATAGCACAAAGGCTGGAGCATCATCAACAACAACTACATCACAACATGAAGGCTGGAGCATCATCAACATCAACACTAGGTTGAGAGTCTTCAACACGAGGCTGGCATCACAGAACGAAGTTGGCTACACAATATCATCAACACGAAGCTGGCATTACAACACGAGGTTGGCACATCATCACAACAAGAGGCTACCACATCATCATAGCATGAGGCTGGCATCACAACACTTAAGATGGCACATCATCACATAACGAGGTTGACATGTCATCAACACGAGGCTGGAATCACAACACTTAAGATGGAACATCATCACAACTCAAGGCTGACACATCATCACAACACGAGGTTGGAACATCATCACAAAAATTAAGTTGGCACATCATCCCAACAATTAAGCTGGCACATCATCACAACAATTAAGATGGCACATCACAACACTAGGTTGGCACATCATCATAACAATTAAGCTAGAACATCATCACAGTAATTAAGCTGGCACATCATCACAACAGTTAAGCTGGCACATCATCACAACAATTAAGTTGGCACATCACAGCACTAGGTTGGCACATCATCATAGTAATTAAGCTGGCACATCATCATTTTGTGGTAATCTGATAGTCCCTAAGGAACTTCCCAGGAATCATAAGATTCCCTAAGATATACAATCCTAACGAAGCTACCATGTGGTACTCTGACAAACTGTCCTTACCAGACCTTCAGGATCTACCCAGGAAGCATAAGATTCCCTAGGATTATAAAAATCCTAATGGAGCTATCACTACTGATCAGGATACCATAGTATCATCAACACTACTCCCCCTTTCAAGTAAGGTCCTTTCAGACTATACCAAGCTTGTTTCGAAAGTATTTAAACTTTACACAAGACAGAGGCTTGGTCTGCAACCTGCTCATATGAGCCAACATATTGGAGTTTTATATCTCCTCTCTGCATCATATCATGGGTGAAGTGATACTAGATCTCTATGTGCTTCAAATCATCATGGAACACATGGTTCTCCATCATTTTTATACAACTCTGGTTATCACATAGGATCATGGTGACTTCCATCACTAGATCAAATAGATCTGTCAACAACATCTAAAGCCATACGACTTCACAACTGGTAGAACATGCAACAATGTATTCCGCTTCTGTTGTGCTCGGAGAAATGTTGAATTTCTTCCTACTCTACCATGAAGTCATGGATGACCTCATACTAAAACAACATCCTAAAGTTCTCTTTCTATTAGAAACACTTCCAACTCAATATAAATTAGTATAAACACTTAGTTTGAAGTCATGGTCTCCATCATAACTGAGACCACAATCTTATGTACCCTTAAGGTACCTCATCACATGTTTTGCAGCAACTAGGTGAACATGTCTGAGTTCTACCAAAAAATGACTCAAGGTGTTCACATCAAAACAAATATCTAGCTCGTTGTTCGTCAGATACATCAACGATCCAATGATTTGTCTATACAGTGTGGCATCAATCAATTCTGATGAAGTGTAGACCAGGAGCTTCAATTTTTTTTACATGGGTGTATTCATGGACTTTCACTCCAACATATCAAATCTCTTTAGGATTTCAACTACATACTTCCCTTGGTTAAGGAATATCCACTCTGGGCTCTTCCATACCTCAAGACCTAAGAAATAATGCATTTAGGTCTTCCATCAAACTCTGTGGCAAGATTCTTCTACAATATGTGATGATATTTTCTTCATCTTATCAAGGATACATCATATACATATAGTAGTAACATCACTGGCTCATCATTCATAACCTTGAGATAAGGGTTAGAATCAACTTTACTCTTGTTAAATCCCAAGCTCTTCAGGCAACTATAAATTCTGCCATATCAAGCTCTAGGATCTTGCTTCAATTCGTACAACTCCTTCTTCAACTGGCAGACACGATTCTTTCTATATTCAATCTTCAAATCAATTTTTCTCATTACATTCTATCAATCTGGCACACTTGCTCAGTTGCAACTCAATATGCACAATCATGTGCTAGCTCTATGTGCTTTATGCAAAGCACTATCTGTCTCACTGATTGAGAGTATGTCCTCTCCTCTTTTTGCAACTGTTCCTTCTGGAATTGGGACTCTACACTTGCACCTACTCTAAAGCTAAGAATGGTTGCTCCATTCTCACTGTGGCTGCTGAAATATGTGAGTAACTCCTCTACTCCATCATGGTAACAACTTCATCTGAAACTGAGAGTGGCTCAATAACTGATATTGAAGATAACTTTTCTTCTTTCATGGAGGTAACACTATCTTTCATCATAGTCATGTCTTCATGACCCAAATAATGTAATACAACAACTTCCACTCAATTTTAAATATGGGGATTTCTCCCCCTGCATCTCATACTATATATGAATCATGGTTGTTCTGGTTGTCTTCATAAATATTGGAACTATTTCTTCAATTATTGGAGTAAGTGTCTCGTCTTAGTCTTCTCCCTATTGTTGGGAGAATACTCTAGACACACATCAGGCTTTGTACATCTACAACATGCTTGATCTATATATATCAATCTTGGAATTCAATACCGACTTCTCTTCTAGTCTCATAGAATAATCCATATCCTAGTGTTTCTGACTGTCTTCCTTCTTTGTTACTGAAACAAGGGAATCTTCCCAGGAGATTTCATATATCATAGAAGTTTTTGAAGCTACGATCTAGTCTTCTAATGACATTTGTCTCCCAGTCCTGTAAGTTGTCTCTTCATCTGATCCTTTCTGAGGTCAGGATTACTCTTGATTTCTTCTGAGTATACAAGGACTTCATTATCTCTTACAGGGTATACTTGGTATTGAATACCAAGTCTAAATACAGAGTCAGGCTTCAAACAAGATTTTCTTCCCATTATAATGTTCGGTCATCTTTGGAGCCTTGTGCTCCTTTCAATCAATCTTCATATGAGATACTCTGAATCTCAAGAGATAGCTTCTTCTTCATCTTCTTTGGTACATGAGTGTATATGGTCATGTACATGGTCTGCTTCATGTTTGATATACTATGTTTCCTTCAACAACCTTCACTATAGCTTCCTCATGGTTATCACCTATGACCTAAAACAAGGTCAACAAGAAAGAACAATACTCTTTTGATAATAGTAGATAAAACAATAGCACGAATAATCATCAAAGTGGCTCCTTTAGAGCTATCACTTGTGACCTGTCTAAAGAAAAATATCAAAAGTAAGAAATACAATACAAAATGAAGTCAACACTCTTATAGTGTTGTGATCAAACATTCCTCCATGGCAAACTGGAACTAACACAAGAGATTTCTCCTAGAGGATATGTTAGTTTGTATCAGACAAATGATTACATTAAGCATTTATCTCAATATGCTAACATGCTACCAGGTATAGTACTTTTCAAAGACTAGTTATGAACTTGTCATTTGCAACTTTGAATCAGCTTAATTAATCAAACTTGGAACCTAGAGCCTTGTCCTCAAGAATGAGTGTGCTTCTTTTCTTCCAAGTCTTCTTCACTCAAGATGATGAGTGTTTTCGTCAACCTATCTTCTTGTACTAAGACAATATGCTATCTTGACATAAGTTTGGGTTAAATAATAAACTCTATGATCTCAACTTTAATCCATATAATACCTTGACTTTAATTTTGATCAAAGGTTAGTATGATGTTCATAGATACAACATGCAACACTGATCAAAATGATGTCATAACAAATAGATGCATATCTGAATAATCACACCTGGGTTGCATAATTCCTCTAAATGTGTTGGATCTTGAGATCCTTTTGGATCTATGCCAAGAGATCCCTTCTATTGCAAATAACCTTTAAAGCTTAACAATTTAAACATATGTGAGTACATACCTCTGATAGAATTTACAGGTAGTGGTACCATCTAGTAGCAGCAACATTGATCACCAACTCTTAAAAACTTCAATGGTGACTGCAACTGGTACTACGACTGATACTTCAACTAGCATTGCAATTGATTTTGAGACTGCAACTGCAACTGCAACTTAGGGTTTTGTGAGGAAACCCTAATTTTTCAAACTTCAAATTTTGAAATTATGATCCAGGGGATAGATGCGCTGAGCTGAGCCAAGTAAGCTGGTGCAGTCAGATTTTTGAAAATCCAAATTTTTCCCCCTCAAAATTTACCAACGGATTTCTGGACTGGTGCTTCTAGTTTTTTGGTACTTCTGGTACTTTGGTACTTCGGATTTTCTGGTACTTCTGGTACTTTGTGAAAACTAGGGTTTCACTTTTCGGGAGATCTACGAACTGAAAAGGTACGCTGAAGGTGCCAAATAATTCCTTGGGTTAGGGCAAACTTTTCTAGATGGTTTTGAGGCTGAAAATCTTCTTTAATAAAAATCCCTAATTTTCATGTACGACAACAATGACATTTTTCTTCTTCTTGTGAAATATGCTCTCTTTAGATTAGCTCTGATACCATATTAGAATTTAAGTTATTTTTAGGTTTATTTTCAATTCACTAGATAACCATAGCATATATAGGATCATTGAGAAATACACAATCACAAGAGACACATCATTTATCCCGGGAAACCTTCATGGGGGAGAAAACCCAGCAAAAACGTCCTTAATGTAGATAGCCAATACAATGCCAAGAGAATAAAACAAACAATACAAAATTTCCTCTCCCAAGAACGTGCCTCTCTCTCTCTTCCTTCTTCTCCAACTACAGCTCCAAACTTGTGCTCTGATGAACAAGTGAGTGAATGAACAAATGAGGCGCTAGCCTCTCTTATTTATACAATCTGGAAAGCGCTGAAATGAGGCGTCTTTTCCTTGGCAGGGTCGACTTCTCAATCTGGGTGGTTATAACCACTTTTAATATATTATGGGTGGTTATAACCACTTTAATATATTTTGGGGCCAACTTCTCATTTAGCCTATTACAATTAGGGTTTGACCAATCTGAAAAGGGGGATTTGGTCATTTACAATACCCGGCATGATCAATGCACAAAAGGGGATTGATCTAATGAATAATACATCAATAATAAATAGAATACTCTTTGCAGTTACAAGAATTCAACAATTACATGGGTGGACAACCTGGGAAACCACCATATATGGGAGGACTATCTAGATTTTCTGTCTCATCGCAACCTAGATATTATCCTACTGGTATTCCCATGCCATATATCTATCACCAATATCCACAAGCTATACTACAAATTCCATTCTTGGCTACCTTAGATCTGTTAGATCTATTGCATGTAAAAAATGATACCATTCAACATGCCCTGTTTTGTCTCACCATCCCTGCCAAATTACTGTCATACAATTGGCTTGGGTTGATGGATAGTTGGTATGGATTGTTGGTTGTCATTGATGTCAACTATTAGAGAGTGATATTGTAGATTGATGTCAACCCTTGGAGAAAGTACGACAATGAATTCTAGTAGCACAAAGGTTTGGGTAATGGACCCAAGTTTGTTTGATGTAAATATGACTCATTATTATCTTGTTATGGTTGATAATAAGTACAAATGGATGAACTCCAAAGTGGTCCCCTTATGGTGAAATCCCTCACGGGAAGATGCTTTGCGGATTGAGTTATCCTAGAAGTATGGTTAGAAAACCCATGCTTATTTATGGAATAATGAGATGAGGGTTAGTGAATTTTCCAGTGAAACTATCCTAGATGGATAGTTCTTGTCATGCCATTTCTGGTGGTATGTGGAATGTCACATAACTCCTCACGGTTAGAGAGTTATGGCCATGAGAAGTTGGAGAACCCAGGTTTGGGTAATGGACCCAAGTTTGTTTGATGGATAACGGTATGAGTTTTGATATATTTCCAGGTAATACTAGTATATATGGATAGTACATGTTATTCCATTTATGGTGGTATCTGGAATGTCACATAACTCCTCACGGTTTGAGAGTTATGGCCTTACGAAGTTGGAGGACCTTCATATGTCATCTAGAAGTCCCAAAAGGTCAAAGTAGTCAAAGTGGTTTAAGAGATTTTAAAAGGTAAATAGTAAAGTGAAGTGATGAGTGTATTATAATTCAAATTGAATACAAAATAAATTATTTAAATAATAAATTTAATGGAGAAATTAGAAGTGGGTTAACCCTAAAATAAGGAAAGTGGGC
>JZKD02S1741030.1:837847-857847 GCA_000966675.3 Picea glauca | reverse complement strand
CTATTAGGTCTTCTTACATCCGCCTTATTCTATTTTATTGATAGGTATTATTAATATTGACCTTTATTACATCCGAATACATTGATCTACCTATGTGCGGGTTAGGACCTTAACACTACAACCACCTTTCCTTGCACCGTCCAGCCACCTTGACATAGAAGTAGAATGATAGAACCACTATCACACTATCACTGTGAGATATACTGCTATAAACATGTACCAATCAACCTGCACCAAACAACCTGTAACAACATGAACCAAACAACGTGTAATCAACCTGTACCATAAAAAACTGCGTCAACCATTCACCAACCTATACCTCAACCTGTACCATCAACGAGTGCATCAACCATCCACCAAATATGTACCAATCATGCATCAAATACACATAAACTATGACTCATCAAGATGTACCAACATCATGAACTATACACCTCACGTATGTGCCAACTCATCAACTACTTATCTCAACCATGTACCCAACATGTACCTCAACCAAAAGCCCTCATCCATTTCATCATCCAAATCTGATTTGTAACTTTGTAATAGACTTGGTGTATATGATCACATACCTGCAAACCTTCCTTAACTTTAACAACAAGAGACTAGCATTTTCATCAAACTTTACTTTAGTCTCACATGAGTAATTTTGGATTAGTCAACAACCCTAACTTGAAATAATCATAACTATGAACCTGTAATGAATAAATATCTGAAAATAGTACGCAATGTTCTTCAGTGTATTTTATGCAATTCCTCCAGGTTTCACTACTTGGAACCTCTCGGAAAAGGAGTTATAGCAAACATGACATACCTTATTGAATTATGGATTATTCTAGAGAGATAACTTGTAGACTGTTCCCCACATTGAATATTTGTTGTATGGATCTGAAAATGGTACATAGAATACTACAGAATGTACTATAACCAATACATTCGGTTTTACTTAATTTTGATCTGTTATGAAGAAGTTATGGCATTTTTACCTGAAACACATGTTTTAAACTAATTTTAGGACTAGCCATAAACGCTATTTTCCATGGAGTTTAAATCCAAAAATGCAATGATCCACAAGTTGAATTTTTTATCACAGCTACTTGGATATGTTTACTCAATGGCCTCCCAATTTCATGGTCTAGGTCATTCTATAAAAAAACTTATTGTGAAAATGGTGAGATGACCTGTAAATAACGTACCTTAGAAAGCATCATCAAAATAATTTATCCTCCCTTGAATTTTGGCCTTCGTTACTTCACCTTCACTCTGAAATTCGGTTTAGATATCCTTTGGTTACCTTAGTCACTTGTAGATATTCAATATGCTCAAGTGTGATTAAAAATGAGAGACCCTTGCCTCTTATTTATATTTTCATGTAGCTTCTTCAAGGGGTTACCTTCTAACCATCTTAACTCATTTTCCTTATTTTAGGGCTAATCCACTTCTCACCACTTGTCCACTTAGTAATTTCTCCATTAACTTTATTATTTAAATAATTTCTTATTTTCTACCACTTTGACTACTTTGACCTTTTGGGGCTTCTATATGACTCATGAGGGTTCTCCAACTTCACATAGCCATAAATCTCTAACCGTGAGGAGTTATGTGACGATCCACATACCACTGGAAATGGCATGACATGTACTATCCATCTAGAATAGTATTTTCTGCACACACACACACACACACACACACACACACACATATATATAATCATACCATTATCCATAAAAAAAAATTAGGTCCATTACCCAAACCTTTGTGCTACCGGACTTTCTTCAAGGGTTAACATCAATGAAAACCAATCCAATTAACCAACACTTATGAACTGCATCATGTAATGTATGAGGAATTAGGATCCTCACCTTTTAATGAATTTTGAAGTTAAGGCTAAACACAAACTTGTTGACATTTAAATTCTCTGTGTTCAGATGTGGATCATACCTAAGTAGCTCCTTGAACTTGGCCTCATACTCTAGCAACACACGACTACCTTTTTGTAAGGCGTTGAACTCATTAATTTGACGCTCAATGAATTCATCTGACAAGTACCTCTCTTGGAATCATTCCTCAAACAATTCCTATGAAACGTCTTCATTGACCATGTTTAGTTGAGGTAGGAGTGTCTTCCACCAAAGTAGAGCACTCCCTTTCAGTTGGAAGACTGCCATGCGAACCTTCATGTTGGAGGTTTAATGATCCAGATTATTTTCGACAGAAAATGAGAGCGGAGATATTATAAAGAAATGCACAGAGATATCACAGATATTCAATAATATAACAAAAATGTGTCAGAGATGCAACGATAAACACATATATATAGTAATACAGGATTTCTATTAATGAAATAAATGTACAGAGACTGTAAAAATACAGAGTGAAAGACTCGCTAGAAAGGTGGCAACTTATCTTTGAGAAGAGATGTGATAGATACTCGCATTCACAAGAAGATGATTATAATGAGGCTATGAAGGCATTTTTACAATAAGAAGGAATGTCAAAAATCCCTAGACATCCAAAAACCTAACCCTAGGATATGAAGCGACAAAAGTCACATGGGCCCCCTTTTGGGTAAGTTAGTGCATCAACTTCTCGGGGTCATAACTTTTGCATACGATCTTCGTTTTAGGCGTATGATAGCCCGTTGGAAAGGTATCATCGAGGAGATTCATCTATGTGAAATCTTGAAGGAATTGTCATATTTTAAACTGGTTTTCCAAAAAACATCGTTTAGGGCCTCAAAAGGGCCCCAGAAGTTAAAACCTGCTAAAAATAGTAAATTACCAAAATTGCCAGAAAACTATTTTGAGCCAGTTGGAAAAGGTGAGTGGCCACCAATATCCATATAGATCAATCCTCAATATTTAGGAATAAATGGTATCCATTGCGTTGAGTGCCCGGGGGAGAGGAAAAAATGTTTTCTAAATTTGAATCTTGGTGACCTGCTTGCCTTGCTGGAGACGTCGCATTGCTCAGTTTGTGGAAGATTTTCATGGAACTGTTGAGGTTGAGGTTGTTCAGAAAGTCGAGCTAAATGAGAGGACGGTGTGTGTAAGGAATCCTTTCACTTTGCGGAAACCTTTTAGACCTTCTTCTGTTGGATATAAGGTGCTTGGGGTGAGGCTGTAGTGGTTGCAGTGTCCTTCTATTCCCCTTTTGAACAGATTGTGAAGAAGCTGAATTTTGTAGTATGAGACACTACCCTGTGACACTTTTTAGGTGGAACAATAGTTGGAACTACCTCTGGTATTATGTAGAGATGATCCCCTAGAGAAACAATGACACTGTGGGGTCAAGACTCATAAACAACATGGCGTCTCCACATATATGGATGGCCCAAGAGAACATCACAGATATCCAGTGGGGAAACATCACATAATACCTCATTCTTGAAGGGATGGATGTTGTATGACAACCGACGGTGTTGGATGATACGAAGATCTCATCCTTACCGAAGCCACTCGATGTTGTATGGCTACGGGTGTGGTGTTGTTGACAATCCCAATTGTTTGACGACCTCTACTGAGATGAGGTTCTTCTGGCTTCCGCGGTCAACAATAAAATGCAGCGAGGTCCCCTTCACCCACATTTTTGAATGAAAAAGGCACTGCCCCTCTTCAGAATCTATTGGTTCTTCTGGTTGAATTATTGTGGTCGTGACAATAGCAGTGGGGTCTGCGTCGATGATCTGTCTTTTCCCAGTATTTTTAGAATCATATTATGAATAAGGGTTCAACTCCTTGTCTTTGATCTCGACCACCAATGATTGTTTTGAGCGACATTCCTCAGTGTTGTGCCAGGGGATTTTTTGAAAATCACACCATTTTCTGGTGTCCTTCTTTGTCTTCCCGTGACCCTTATTTTCCCGTGGCTTGGACTAGTTGTCAGGAAATTGTTTGTTAGGGATGTATTTGTCATACTTTGGTTGTGAAAGATACCAAATATATTAAATATGCAGAACAGAAATAAAATGCTAGAATTGGCAGAATAACAGTAAAATATCCAGCATAATATCCACAATAACATATAAATGATATAAGAACAACAATAGAAATAACACTTTGATTCAGAAAGAAATATTCGCAGGCCTCTTCAAGGGGGAAACCTCCAATTGAGAAGCGCTCTGTTACAATAATATCCAAGCTAGGGTTTTCATACCCTCGACCCTTATTTATACAAAATTTCTATCAAGAGAAGCATCTAGAGGAAGATCCTTCTAGAAGCGGAAGTTTTTATTAGGTCTTCTTACATCCGCCTTATTCTATTTTATTGAAATGCCTTATTAATATTGACCTTTATTACATCCAAATATATTAATCTACCTATGTGTGGGTTAGGACCCTAACATGTCTGCCCCCTTAAAAACAACCTTGTCCTCAAGGCTTGAGATGAGGAAACTGTTGCAGATTGGTAGTTTTTTCCCAAGTGGCATCTGCTAGATTCATATCATTCCACTGGAATAACACTTCCTTGATGGTTCGCTGACACAGGAGACACTCACTCTGGTGCAAAACTACTTCTGGATGTATCCAAATGGATCCTTCTTCAGCTAACTCAGCAAGGTTGGTTTGAATTTGGCACCGAGTTCCAATCACCTTCTTTAAGCATGAAACATGGAAAACTGGATGTAGCTTTGACTGACTGGGTAGAGCTAACTGATATGCGACTTGTCCCACACGTTTAAGAACTATATAAGAACCATAAAATTTGGGTGCTATCTTTTGAGAATGATCGGCCTTGAGGGAAGTTTGCTTGTATGGTTGCAGTCGCAGAAACACCTGATCCCCTTCTACAAATTGGCGTTCAGAGTGACCTTGATCTGCTTGTTGCTTCATGCGATTTTGTGCCATGACAAAGTTATCTTTAAGGGCATGAAGAATATCCTCTTGAACTGTAAGTGTTTGGTCAACCGCCTGGACCTTCGGGTTACCCAGTAAGTATGAGAGAACTGAAGGTGGCTTATGTCCATATACTACTTCAAAAGGATTCATGCGAGTAGCTGTATGGTAGGAAGTGTTGTACCACCATTTGGCTAGGGGTAGCCATTGACCCCACTGATGTTGTTTTTCAGAGGCAAAACACCTCAGATATGTTTCTAAACACTTGTTGACAACTTTCGTTTGACCATCGGTCTGGGGATGATAAGTTGTGCTGAGATGCAATTGGGTGGCCTGGAACTTAAACAGTTCTTGCAAAAAATTGATTTTGAAATTTGGGTCACGATCAGAAACAATAGAGTGCGGCATGCCATGAAGATTGAAGACCTGGTCCATGAAAAGTTGAGCCACCGTGGATGCAGTAAATGGGTGTTGAAGAGCGCAGAAATAAGAATACTTGGAAATTCGATCCAGAACCACCATTATGACTGATTTATTCCCTGATTTGGGTAAGCCGGTAATAAAGTCCATAGAGATATCCTTCCAAATAGTCGGTGGAATCGGAAGCAGTTGTAGTGTGCCCAGAGATTTGACTGTTTCTTCCTTGTTGCATTGACATACCTCACATTCAGCTACAAAATTACGGATGTCCTGTTTCATACCATCCCAGAAAAAAGAACGTTTGAATCTGTCATATGTTTTGGTGAACCCCGAGTGCCCCGCTGTGGGTGTAGCATGAAGCTCAGAAAGAACCTTGGATTTAAGATTTGATTGTTTACTTAAATACAAATGGACTTTGTATCGAAGCTCATCCTATAGCCAAGAGTACCTTGGGGGAGCCGGAGCCTTGCTCTGCAATTGCTGGATTAGATGAGAACGTTTGGGGTCTTGAAGCCATTCCTGTCACACAGCTTAGAGCCAATCAGGTACAATGAAGGAAAGAGAAAAAAGGGATCCTTCTTCTTCATATTTTCGGGACAGTGCATCCGCCACTACATTGTCATTTCCCTTCATGTAAATGATCTCATAATCATAACCAAAGAGATTAGTCACCCATTTTTGTTGCTCTTGGGAGGAAATGCATTGTTCCAGAAAGTACTTGAGGCTTTGATGGTCGGTCTTGATTTGGAAGCGTTTCCCCAAGAGATAAGGGTGCCACATCTCAACGGCATGAAAAATAGCCAACATTTCCTTTTCATAAATGGGTTTTCCCAAATTCCTTTCAGACAATTGCTTGCTGGTGAAGGCCAAAGGTTGACTCTATTCCATAAGGACAATGTCGATTCCCTTCCCTGAGGCATCACATTCCAACACAAAGGTCTTTGTGAAATCAGGAAGGGCTAGAACCGGAGTGGTGCACATGGCCGTCTTCAAGGTTTGAAAAGCTTGAGCAGCAGTTGGAGTCCAAGTGAAAGAGTTCTTTTTTAGGAGAGTAGTGAGTGGTGCTTCAATCTTTCCATAATTCTTAACAATCTTGCGATAATACCCTGTTAAGCCCAGAAATCCACGCAAGATTTTGAGACTCTTTGGGTGCGGCCAATCTTGCATAGCTTCAATCTTGTTTGGATCCACCCTGACACCATCCTTTCCAACCAGATGACCCAAGTATTCTACTTCTGAGGCACCAAAAGCACATTTAGACTGTTTTAGGAAAAGTTGGTGCTGGGAGAGGAGATGGAGAACTTGATCCGCATGAGTAAGAAGGTTGGTCCGGGTTTTTCTATAGATGAGGATATCATCAAAGAAAACTAATACAAAATGATGGAGAAAGGGACGGAAGACATGATTCATGAGGCTTTGGAAGGTGGAGGGAGCATTACACAAGCCAAAGGGCATGACCAAAAACTCATAGTGGCCCTCATGAGTGTGAAAGGTCATCTTGGGAATGTCTACCTCTTTCATACATATCTGGTGATAGCCCGAGCGAATATCAAGTTTAGTAAAGAATTGGGCGCCACTCAATTCATCCAGGAGGTCATCAATGACTGGAATGGGAAATTTGTCTTTAATGGTTAGTTTGTTGAGGGCATGGAAGTCATGACACATTCTCCAAGAACCTTCTTTATTTAGGACCATGACTACAGGAGAGGAGTAAGGGATCGTACTAGGGTGGATAACGCTTTCATTAAGGAGTTCCTGGACCATTTTCTCAATTTCATTTTTTTATGAGAAGGGGTGGCAATATGGATGGATATTGGAAGGAAGGCTTCCGGGTACAAGGGGAATGGAATGATCATGAACACTGCAGGAAGGAGGGAGGCCTTGGGGAGTGGAAAATACCATTTGATGTTTAGAAATGAGATCTTGGAGGTCATGCGGAACCAGGGGTGTTTCGGTTGCTTGAATAGCATGGAGTTGGGCAATGACACCAGAATGACCTTTTTTGAGCATCTTTTCCATGCGATGGGAACTAATGACCTCAGGTGAACTAGCGGTGATGCCCTGGAATTTATATTGGTGGCCTTCCTGGTCGAATTGCATGGTTAATGCCTTAAAATCCATGAGAATGGGACCCAAAGTTCTTAGCCAGTCGACACCCAACACAATGTCACAACCACCCATGTCGATAGCAAACATATGGGATTTTAGGTGGTAGTCACCGATTTGGAGACGCACATTTTCACAGCGCCCTCCACATTTCATGGAACCACCATTGGCAATCATGATTTGGAAATTATTGGCAGCATGGATGTAGCAATGAGTTTCTTGGTCAATGCAGCGATGAAAAAAATTATGGGTGCTTCCACTATCAACCAGAATGATGACCTTCTGATGCTTGATGTAACCGATTAACTTGAGGGTTTGGGGAGCGGAAAAAAAAGTGAGAGAATTGAGGGAAATGATGGGTTCTACTTTGGGAGGGTATGAGGGAGGGGTTATGTCAATGATTTCAGGTGACTCAGACACAAGGGGAGTTTCAACATCCTCTTTTGAAATGTCCTCAGAGATGGCCATAAAAATCTTTTGTTCCTTACGCTTGTGTCCCGGGAAATATTTTTCATCACAATTATAACAAAGGCCTTTGAGTTGGAATTCAACCATTTCAGCCCTGGTCAATTTTTGGATTTTTAATGGGGCAGAGGGAGTAGCGGGAGTGGCGGGTTTAGGGTGAGGGATAAAGGAGGGTTTTTGGTTTTGAGATGATACCACCTGTTGTGCTTCTTTAGCCCTTTTAGCATCCTCCACCCAAGTTGAGGGTCGAGCCATGAGGACATGGGCCCAAATCTCCTCCTTGAGGCCACTAATAAAACACTCTCAAAAGAAAGCATCAGTCCTACCCTCTGTTCAAAAAGCCAGGCATTCAAAGGAAACTATGAAGTCTTCTACTGTTCCATATTTCTTCAACTTTTTCAAACGACCCAAATGGTTGGTGTCCATGTCAAAGCATTCATAAAGCTCAGTCACAAATTGGGTCCAAGCGATATACCCTTGATGGGAAGTTTTTCTCCATTGCCACCATTGCCAACGTTCTTGATCTAGATGGAGAACACCATATCGGAGTTTGGCCAAGTCATCGGTAATGCCATATAAAGATAAATAATGTTCCATTTGGGTTACCCGACCTATGGGGTCCAAGCCATCAAATTTGGTTACGTCCACCCGCGAAAGGCGTATGTCATGTTGAAAGTGATGGGGATGAAAGGTATGGGAATGGGAGGAAGCTTCGCCTTCATTCTTTGGATGTGCTTCAGAGAAATGGTCATCTGTAGGGATCTTCAGTTTGGTGCAGAGTGCTACAAAGACAGATTCAAGCTGGGTGGTAAGTTCTTGTTTGACTTCAACCATTGAGGACTGCATGGTTGTATTTATGGTAGCATTGATGGATGAATCGATGGAGGCAACAATAGCAATGAGTTGTTTTACTTCTTTTTGGGTTTCTAGGAAACTGGATTGCATGGTGTTGAAGCGAGCTTCCAGGTCTTGGCTACGGGTATGGGCCATGAGGATGGGTGAACTGAAAAGGGGCAGGTGGGGTAAAAATTTTTGTCTAAAAATGATATGGATGAAAGTGATAAGGGCAGAGAGATGAATCCAATGGAATAGGTCTCAAATAATGGTGAAAAAAATTCCAGATTTTTTTTTTTTACCTGTGGAGTTATACTCCGGTCTGAAGAATACTGTAGTGATGAAATCCCCAAATGTTTAATCAGAAAGATACGTGTATTTACTTGGCAACCCGAACACAGTTGCGCGACAATAGATCTGGTCTATTTTTAATTCATTTATGTTACTGTCCCCCAAGGGTTAGGTATTCAAGGGTTCTACATACATGGGTTTCCCTATGCTATAGCTCTTTGATATACGTGCGGGGTCCAACAGTAGTACTCGGCCCAATATCTCAGGGCACTAACTAAGGAGGATAGATCGTACCCTTAGTCGTACTACCCGACTACCCAGGTACTAGAGAGTATCTTCCCAAGTGTTGTTCTCGGTGACACTATAGTAGTCTGGTGGTTGATAGGTTTATCTAAAGAGGGCTTTAGGAAATCTAGGTCGATCAATACACAGGTGTTGTCTGATGCGCTACCACTCGAAGGGGTATCAACAGGGGTTACAAGGGTGGCCAACAGATGTGTGCTTAAGAACCACTTGTATTTCCTGTGTGTATGAATCCCTCAACTGTGGGTTTATGCACGCAACAGAAGTTCTCTGCGATTTAAAGACGTCATAATACATCTCTACCCTGAAAAAAAATTCCCACAATTTCTACCAAGGAAAGTGATCTGATACCACTTGCAAGATACCAGATATATAAAATATGCAGAACATAAATAAAATGCTAGAAATGGCAGAATAACAGTAAAATATCCAGCATAATCTCCACAATAACACATAAACGATATAAGAACAACAATAGAAATAGCACTTTGATTCAGAAAGAAATGTTCACAGACCTCTTCGAGGGGGCAACCTCCAATCGAACAACGCTCTGTTACAATAATCTCCAAGCTTGGGTTTTCATACCCTCGACCCTTATTTATACAAAATGTCTTTCAAGAGAAGCATCTAGAGAAAGATCCTTCTAGAAGCGGAAGCTTCTATTAGGTCTTCTTACATCCACCTTATTCTATTTTATTGAAAGGCCTTATTAATATTGACCTTTATTACATCTGAATATATTAATCTACCTATGTGCGGGTTAGGACCCTAACAGGTTGTTGCGGATTTGCAGACCCTAACTCTCATTTTTTCTAGTGCTTAAATTTCTTCTCGATTTTAACAAAATATCGATAAGCAACACCAAGTGATGAAATGTCTAGAAAATCCATTTCAGTTTCTATGTATCTGTGTAGAGCCCCACGGTATTTTAGAACCAAATGTCGTTCGGAGTCTTTGATACCCAGCTTGGTGCGCAGGGTATGGAAGGTATTGGAGGAATCTGAAACTGATTGGCCCCTCTCTTGCCACAGTGTGGTCCATCTCATGTATTGGTCCTCATAGTTGCCAACAGGGTAATACTGTTCCTTTACCGCATCCACAAAAAAATCACAAGTGGGCTCGACCCCATATATTCCAAACTCCTCTATGGAACTATGCTCCTAGTAAGTTTTCCACCAATGTTTGACATGGGGGAGAGCCTTAATGAGCACACAGATGATCTTTTCTCTGTCAGAAAAATTGTGAACAGAGAAATAACCTTTTAACAGATCTAACCAATTATCTAGGGCATACGCATCTATTTGACCTTGAAATATAGGAATATCAAAATTGACCTGTGCCTTAAAAGGTGAGGTGCCTTCAAAGTGGTCGCTTGATGAAGATGTGCCTGATGCTATCGGGAGGCGTTGAAGGATGTGGGAAAAATTCTCCATCATTTTGTCCCTCTGTCGTGTGAGAACTTGCTCAAGAAACAAATTGATAGGATCATCTACTCCATTGTTTTTCTTTTCTTCCGCCATGGAAGGTTTCTTGGGCGTGCGAGAGCGATTGTCTTCAAGAGAGACAAGATCGAGACCCAACTTGCTATACTTGTACCTCGTCGGGGACATGCATTGAAAAAATGATCAAGAGCAACCTGCTCTAATACCAGTGATCCAGATTATTTTCGGCATGGAATGAGAGCGAAGATATAATAAAGAAATGCACAGAGATATCACAGATATTCAATAATATAAAAAAAAATGTATCAGAGATGCAATCATAAACACAAATATACAGTAATACACGATTTCTGTTAATGAAATAAATGTACAGAGACTATAAAAATACAGAGTGAAAGACTCGCTAGAATGGTGGCAGCTTATCTATGAGAAAAGATGTGACGGTTAATCACATTCGCAAGAAGATGATTACAATTAGGATCTAAAGGCCTTTTTACAATAAGCAGGAATGCCAAAAATCCCTAGACATCCAAAAACCTAACCCTAGGAGATGAAGTGCCAAAAGTCATGTGGGCCCCGTTTGGGTAAGTTAGTACATCAACTTCTCGAGGTCGTAACTTTTGCATACGATCTTCGTTTTAGGAGTATGATAGCCCATTGGAAAGGTATCGTCGAGGAGATTCATTTTAGTAACAATAGTGAAGAAATTAACATATTGAAAACCTTTTTTTCCCAAAAAAACATTGTTTAGGGCCTCAAAATGGCCTCAGAAGTTAAAGCTTGTTAAAAACGGTAAATTACCAATTTTGCCAGAAAACTGTTTTGAGCCAGTTTGAAAAGGTGGGTGGCCACCGATATCCACCTGTATCATTTAATCACGAATTTTAAATCACATCGCCATGTTCTCCAACCATGCCTTGGTGGCTAAATTGTCTGTGGCACCCCAGAACTCGCGAAACTTCACCTTCACTAGTTCTTTGTGTATACTACTACTACTAGTTGGTGCGCACTATGATCCCTCATTGGGAACATATGCTCTCCCCTCATCCTGATCCAGGCAGTTAACCAACGCCTCTGACATCCTTTGGAAGGATCTCATCATACCTACCACATATCCCACAACAACATGCTCATGTTTAGTAGTCTTCTTATCTCCCTGAGGATTAGACCCATCTGGCATGGATACAACCGGAGGAGGCATACCTCTTCCTCACACACCATGACGTCTACTTCCTCTACATCCTCTAACCATGATTACCTACATGGACAATTTTCAAAATTTATTAGTGATACATCTTTAGTCATTTATTTAACACAGTGGAAGGAATAACGGTCCAATGTCATAGAGTTGAACCTGCTCTTATACCATATGTAACAACCCCTCCATTATGACATATAAGTATGTAATTAAATACAGTGGTGGATTTTTTTTTTAAAACAAATTGTTAGAACAAGTGATTAACGACAATAACATACATAAATTTACACATGCTTATCTCATAAACAACAATATAAGGAAAGAATCAAAATAACATCAAGGTACTAATAGATCAACATATCACATAACAATAACAAAGATGTTTATCCTCCCAACCTACCCTGCAAGGTTAGGACCTCCAAGACACATAATCAATGCTCAATTCCAGGATTCCTCCGATTGATTTTGACCATTAAAGGTATCAATACCGGTGACTATTCTGAGGAACAAGGAGGTATCTAAATCTCATAACTCCAATCCTATACCAAAATTTAATTTAAAGATCAATAACATTTCTTAACCATAAATTACTCAAGGCACAAACAAAATCTAGAGTCCAACAAATTCATGAGTTACACTCACGTGAAATTCACATCTTGAACACTTATTACCATGGATAAGGCCAAAACAGATGTTGAAAAATCAATATTTAGAATCTTAGAAGTTGCATCGACATTTTCCACCAAGGTATTTACAACCCCTAAGCAATTGAATGATTTCAAAGAAAGCTATGTCATAAATGTTATCATTATCTAAAAGTGGGGATAAAATAGATGAATATGATTTATCCATCGAGTTTAGCTCACTACCGATATCAGAAAGATTGGTTTCTATGACATATTGGGTAATTACACCAGATGGGGTTGAATCAAATTTTCCTATGAGCTCATTATTGTATAAATATTCAGTCAAAGAAATCATAACCATGATTTGTTTATTCCTTGGGTATAACAATGACACATTAGTGGATGCTTCCATTTTATGTTTCCTATTAAAACTTTAAAAAAGAGCCAAGTTTAATTTTGCATAATACTTGTTAGACAACATTCATGAAAAAATAACTTATTTTGAAGACTGGAAAATCTTTATATATCATTCATACTTAATTTATTTATTAAAACAACAACAAACTTCTTGTTTTGATTCTTTAAACCTAAATAAAATATATCAGTAGGGAAATACTATTCATGGTACTGAATGGACCAATGCTTTGATGGACCAAGGATAGAAGGGAGGTTATAAATTATTTGTCTCCTCTAATAATTTTCCCCGACTGTAGAAATTATCTACAGTTAGGACAACAAATACGATTTTTGGATTTGTATATTTTTGAAGATTAAACTATCATTAGAATTTATGAGGTTGAGTTTCAACCATATAGATCACCTATTTTCCCTACTCACATAATTTTTTCATTAGAATTAATATGGAAAATATTAATCTCTATCTACCTTAATTTTTCCTTTAAGTCTAAAAAGACTCTTCTACAACTTCCAGCATAAATTTTCTATTTCTTGGTAAATGATAAATCAACTTTGGAAATTGTAGAAAGCATTATAAAGAAGTTAAAATTTTAATTGGATGATCCTTTGCAATATGATCCTTTCCATGTTATTTCTAACATGAAACATGTAGTTGTTCCTCAATCTTATGTCCATCACTTAGATGTAACCAGATAAATATTAGCAAACAAAAATTCATGGTTTGAAGTTCAATAGTTGCTTCAGCACTAGATATTGGATATGGAAAAAAAAGATAGTTCTCCCATGGATCTCATGAAGGACATTCTGGTAGAATATTTAGTGATAAATATTGAATATGACATAGTCAAAGAAATTGATTCAGTTATGGAAATTCTAGACAAAGGAAGTAGACAGGAAAAACATGTGATTGAATTCAAAGACTCGGAACTAGTATAGAATTGAAAGAGAAAATGAGTATAATAAACGCATTGATTGAGAAAAATTATGCTATCATAGATCAAAAGAATAAAATTATACCTCAAAATGTGTTCAAATTGTTGAGTTTGAAAACTTGCAAAGTAAGTATGAAAAAAAATTTGTTGCAAAGAAATATTTAGTAGGAGAAAAACATTGCATTTGGGACTAGATAAAAAAGGTAATGCAATAGTTAAAGACTCATTTTTATGTGGTGGAAGAGATTGAGGATCCCCCAAGGTACAGAAAAATAAAGATCAACAAATAATAGAAATAGTTAGGGGATAAAGAACAAATTATGAATGAAGTGATAAATTTGTTAGTAGTAAAACAATCAAGAATTTAATATTATTAGGCAACAAAGATGAAATAAATTTCACCATGTTAGCAAGGCTAGCGAATATCAAGCATAAACTAATATTAACTTCTCAGCATAGAATCTAAGCAACCAAATATTTTGTGATTGATTTCAAAAATCTATTCTTAAAGGAATCTTCATTGGGACTTCCAATTCCATGGATTGAAGATGGGTGGTCAATTTCCAGAGAACATTATGAGGAAGGATTGGAAAAAGAAATATCAAATGATGAACAATTCCAAGATGTAAAGGTCCCCATTAAGGGACAAATTATTTATGAAAAATTGTTTAAATATTTCTTGATATTATGTAGTTTGATGAAAATTTAGAGAAGTCTTCCTGCTGCAAACTTCGATATTTTCACATAGTTGGACATCACCACTAGAAAAATGACCGCATAAAAAACCCCAAATGATGTTGAATGGAAGAACATTGAAAAGTTGAGAAACAAAACACCTTTACTGACAATCAAAACTCCATCTCAAATGATGATATCAACAATAGCTTCTACGTCGACAATAACTTTATTATCAACATCAACTTCCAGTTTAGCTCTAGTTTCCACATCAACACCCATTTCCTCATTGAATTTAAATTCTATGTTATTCATACCTCCTACATATACCTCATCACAAAGACCAACTATAAATAAGCCAAAAAAGGCTAATATATTTTTACACGTGCTACAATTTTTTTTATGATAGTTCTCCCAAGTAAAAGGGATCCACTTTCTCCATTAATTCTATTTTGGGAAACAATTAAGAAAAGAGTATAAAGAGAAGAATTCAACAACAAGAAGGGGTTTTTGTAATATTGATCTTGTAATAATGATCAAGAGAACATGCTTCAATAGTCGTATCGATCTTGGACTCTCTTTTATTTCTATAGTTATATGTTTTTCTTACACAAAGGATTCATTCCTTGTTTTATCAACATTGTTGTTACTATGTTTTTCATGAAGACACTAAAAATTCGAGAAATAATTCTAAGAATTATTTTCATAATGACTTTGTCATAATGGTTTATGATTTCAATTAGTTGAATTTTAGAAAGTACGCTAGTTGTTGAGTATTATGAATTTCTATGTTTGCAATTTTATGTGATATTCCAATTTGTCTGATTTTGTGGTTTCATTTTACAGTATTTACTATTGTTCTATCATGAACGTGAAATTATTTTTAATGTCATGTTAGAGAATTTCTAAAAGTTGTTTTTGTTTTTAATTTGAGGAATCAATTCTTCCCTTCTTTCTAAAAATAGTCAATTAATAGATATATATTATCTTTAAGAGATTGTACATTCATCCTTTCATTTCTCTATCCAATCTATTTCAAAATTATCTTAAAAAGATAATTAAATGGGAATATGGTGCCCTTTGCATTTAGTATTACATGATAATTGTGGTTTATCTTGTAAATTTCAAACTTCTTTTTCTCTTGAGTTATTTTAGAACCTAATTTTGAAACAAAGTTTGGGTTTCATAAAATTCATTCTCTTTAATTGTTTGAAGACAAAATCTTTAGCAAATTTCCATATTGAGGGTTACCTCCTCTAGCTGTTGAAATCTTTTAGTAAATCCTAGAGAGGGGGGGGTATTTTCCTCCATAGGGTGCCTTGGAATTATTTCTATATGAGAAACAACCCGAGGAACAACATTTGACTTGGCGTCATTGTAGGGGAATGAAGAAAATAATTTCTATTCCTTGGGAAATGACAAATGATAGTTTTTCTTCTCGATGATCAACAAGAACCAAACAATAAGCCTTTTTGTTTTAAATTGAATATTAATAAAACAAATTTCATTAGGGAGACTCCATTTGGTTTTAAATGACTTTTGTTAACCTCGTACAACCTCATATTCTTTTTGGGATTGACAATCAAAGAAGTATCTTGAATTTGTTATATAGTTTGACTCTGCAGACAACCATAACACAAGATGAACTAAAATGCTCTTGAGAAACTTTATCTCAAGAATATATTCAATTCATAAGAGATGAGGAAAGGTGACTCCAACAACAGTAAGTTTCTTCGCTTCATAAATCACAATTGAAGTAGGTATAATACATACAAGGGGAAATACAAATCCAAAATAAATTCAAATACATTTAGACTCCAAGAAAATTATCTCTTAATCAAGGAAGAAGTAACATGCCGACTCTTCAAGATCAGGTATTCCTATTATCGAAGATATTTCAATTTTTGAAAATAAATATTATGAATATAGTCCTAAATTTAATACTTCACCCTTTTATCATTCAAGGATCCCTGGAATAAAAACTATCTCTCCTGAAGCCAATAACCTAATATTTTTCTTTTCATCTGATCCAACAAATCTTCTATCCTTGGCAATAGATACTAGTTCTTGATCGTTGCTTTGTTCAATTGACGATGGTTAATACAAAGCCTCCACGACCCATCCTTATTTCTAAAAAAAATAACTGGTGCACCCCATGGCGATATGCTTGGATGTATAATTACCAAATCCAAAAACTCCTTTAATTCCATTTTCAACTCCTACAATTCAAGAATTGACATCTGGTAAGGCATTCTCGCTATCATTCCAGTTGCAGGTTTCAAGTCTATTGTAAACTGCAACTCTCTTTCGAGAAGTAAAATTGACAAATCTTCTTGGAATACATCTGCAAACTCTTTTACTACAAGAAGGTATTATTTTCCTTCTACATCGCCCTTTTTGTTTAGCGCTAAGATAGCATATAGATTGCATCCCTTGTGCATACTCTTATGTAATTGTAGGGATGAAATAAAAATGAGAGACACCCCCTGGTTTTTTCCTATAATCACTCTACTATGCCCCAAATAATCCATCAAACTTAACCATTTTTTCTTACAGTTAAGTATCGCATCATGCGATTCCAACTAGTCGAATCCTAAAACTATGTCATAAGATCCTAAGATCATGACATATAGGCTAGACTTTGTTACAAAATCTCCCAAGTTAATTCTACAGTCCGTAACGTTTCCTCCAAATTTATGTTTGGCACCAGATGCCATTTCTACGTATCTGAAATCGTCATACTCGACTACCTTTACCTTAATTATCTTTAGTGTTTCACTAGAAATAAATCTCTTTGTAGCACCTCGATCTATCAAAATACTAAAAGTTTGATCAACGATCGTACCTGACATCTTGAACACAGTGGACTAGTGCTTGGCCTGATGGTTTTTCACCATTGTATGTATCCTATGGGCCCTTCCAAAATCTCCAACTATAGTGGATCCTTATGATCCGACTTCTCTGGCCTTCTCAATCGAAAAATATTGTTGGTAATGTGGCTCTCCACATGTCTAGAATCTAGCCTTCGGTCCAATGCTCTTGGTCCCCGAAGTAGAAGTTGTTGGCCTAGAAGTCTATGATCCTAGTTTGTTCTTTTGACCATGCCTAAAATGTTGTTGTTTCTACAGATGATGTTATTGTTGTTCTTGTGGTACTCTGTAAGGAGTCCTTTGCTAGGGAGTCTGTCATCGTGGTGTTTAGAACATAGGTCCTCTAGGTGTATCTTGATTCTCAGAAGTCTTTCTAGCTAGTGTCTGATGATGTTGCACTCCTGGTGTTGTTTTTCTAGTCAATCTAGAAGGATTCTTGCCCTGACCCCCACTATTCAGCTCCTCCTCATCTATGAGGGCCTTCTTGTTGGATTACTGAGAGGGGGGGGGTGAATTAGTAATAAATAAATTTAATCCTTTTTAACCATAAAATGTAAGTGTTATATCAATGTAGCATTATCATCCAATAGTTGCAGAGTAAATAAACATTTAACAAATTAGATATCATACACATACACAGTACACCAGTGTTTTTATGTGGAAACCCAAAATGGAAGAAAACCATGGAATGATTTTTCTTATATGTCTTTAAGAAGTACATTCATTGTAAGCACCAACTTCTTTTTTTTTCCAGCTGCAACTCAAAGGAGGCTCTAACCCCCTAGTTTCTCAGGCTACAACCTGAAGGAATCTCCAGCTCCCCAATTCTATGGCTACAACCAGAAGGGGGATACAATCCCTATGTTCTCCGGCTACAACTGGAAGGTGGCTACAACCACCTGTCCTTGCCCCGTCTAGCCACCCTGACATAGAAGTAGAATGATGGAACCACTTTCACACTATCACTATGAGATATACTGCTATAAACATGTACCAATCAACCTGCACCAAACAACCTATAACAACCTGTACCAAACAATTTGTAATCAACCTATACCATAAAAAAGTGCATCAACCATGCACCAACCTGTACCTCAACCTGTACCATCAATGAGTGCATCAACCATGCACCAAATGTGTACCAATCATGCATCAAATACACATAAACTATGACTCATCAAGATGTACAAACATCATCAAATATACACCTCATGTATGTGCCAACTCATCAACTACTTGTCTCAACCATGTACCCAACATGTACCTCAACCAAAATCCCTCATCAATTTCATCATCCAAATCTAATTTGTAACTCTGTAATAGACCTGGTGTATATGATCACATACCTGCAAACCTTCCTTAACTTTAACAACAAGAGACTAGCATTTCCATCAAACTTTACTTTAGTCTCACATGAGTAATTTTGGATTAGTCAACAACCCTAACTTGAAATAATCATAACTATGTACCTATAATGAACAAATATCTGAAAATAGTACACAATGTTCTTGAATGTCTTTTATGCAATTCCTCCAGGTTTCACTACTTGGAACCTCTCGGAAAATGAGTTATAGCAAACATGACATACCTTATTGAATTATGGATTATTCTAGAGGGATAACTTGTAGAGCATTCCCCACACTGAATATTTGTTGTATGGATCTAAAAATAGTACATAGAATACTACAAAATGTACTATAATGAATACATTTGGTCTTATTTAATTTTGATCTATTATGAATAAGTTATGATGTTTTTACCTGAAACACCTGCTTTAGACCAGTTTTAGGACTAGCCACAAACCCTATTTTCCACGGAGTTTAAATCCAAAAATGCAACGACCCACAAGCTGAATTTTTTATCACAGCTACTTGGATATGTTTCCTCAATGGCCTCCCAATTTCATGGTCTAGGTAATTCTATAAAAAACTTATTGTGAAAATGGTGAGATGACCTGTAAATAATGTACCTTAGAAAGCATCATCAAAAGAATTTATCCTCCCTTGAATTTCGACCTTCATTACTTCACCTTCACTCTGAAATTCAATTTAGATATCCTTTGGTTACCTTTGTCACTTGTATATATTCAATATGCTCAAGTGTTATTAAAAATGAGAGACCCTTGGCTCTTATTTATACTTTCATGTAGCTTCCTCAAGGGGTTACCTTCTAACCATCTTAACGCATTTTCCTTATTTTATGGCTAACCCACTTCTAACCATTTGTACACTTAGTAATTTCTCCATTAACTTTATTATTTAAATAATTTATTTTGTATCCACTTTGAATTATGGTACACTCATCACTTCAATTTATTATTTAAATTACCTTCTAACCATCTTAACCCACTTTCCTTATTTTATGGCTAACCCACTTCTAACCACATGTCCACTTAGTAATTTCTACATTAACTTTATTATTTAAATAATTTATTTTGTATCCACTTTGACTTATAGTACACTCATCACTTCACTTTATTATTTAAATAATTTCTTATTTTCTACCACTTTGACTACTTTGACCTTTTGGGGCTTCTATATGACTCATGAGGGTTCTCCAACTTCACATAGCCATAAATCTCTAACC
>JZKD02S1741030.1:808879-819228 GCA_000966675.3 Picea glauca | reverse complement strand
AAAGTAGGAGACATAGGGTAAAAAGCGAAAAGGAATCAACATTTAAGGAGTTACTAAAATTCAGAAACTTCATTTTAGGAAAGTGATTAAAAGCATGAGGGGGGATCTAGGAACCCTAGGAGTGATTTAAGGAGCGATTTTGGGGGAGTGAGGGAATTTAGTCTTTTAATTATTAAAACGAAATTTATTTTTGGAGAACCCTAGGGATGAGTGACACTTGGACGACGGAGATTGTTTAGAGGTTTGTCATTAAAAAATAATTAATTAATGATTAGGAAAGTCGGTGGGTCTCAATTTTTTCTATAAAAGAAAGGGAAAGGAAGGAAGAAGGGGAGGAACGGTTAGCATAACATTACGTTGCCGAATTGTGGCTTGACGGATTTCTTGTGAGGAGTTGGGTCTATCTCAGCTGTGTTGGAGTGGTAGCTCAGCCATGGAGGCGAGCTAAGAAGCTAGTGTTATCTCTGGTTCTTGTGTGGCCCCTTTGCGACTCGGGGGGCTAAGGGGGAAGCAGAGTACCCCTAGCATTTGGCTGGGAGGTACCAGTGAGCCTTTTGCGGTCGGCGAGCGGGAGCGGCAAGGAGTGCGGGACGCGGCACGGAGCGCGGGACATCTTCCGAAGCGGGCGAGTGGCAACGGTATGATTTTAATTCTGGCAAAATTGTTTAAAAAGGGTTAGTGTTAAAATGTTTCTAATGTCTTGCTGAAAAAGAACTTGTTCCTGGAAATATGTTTTATAAATGGTTAGCGTTAAATTGGTTCTGGCGATTTTTCTTATTTAAATGGATACTGAATAAAAAAAAGTTGTTTATCGCTGGAATACCTCCGTCAATTCATATTTACTCCTGGAAATTGTTTACCTTCTAGCAATCGTTTGGCCTGGTTGTTCTTTTTATCTTGGTAGTCCGTTTTAGTTCTGGCAAGGTGTTTCTAGTCTGCGTTTGACATGGTTGAATGAGCTGGGTTTTACATTTTTGTGTTAGGGCCAGAGTGGGCGTTTTTGGTTTAATCTGCGTCCTTTAATCATCTGCATTTTTATTATATACCATGAGCAATTTTGATTTGGGCGCTTTTGCCACTCCGCTTGGGCGTTTTTGTAACTGTCATTGGGCGTTTTGCCTCTGTTAGAATGGGCGTTTTCTACTATTGCATTTGGGCGTCCTTTTGATCTGCGTTTAAATTAACAATGCAAACCTTATGCCTTCAGAACGCATTTCAATCTCTTCACTCTCCATTTCATCTCTGGAATTTTGTTTTTCAGCTGGCAAATCGTTTGGCTTGGCAATTCATATTACCTTTGGCATTTGATTTATCTTCTGGCACATCGTGTAACCTGGCATTTTGTTTCCTCTCTGGCCATTCATTGTCCTTTGGCATTCGTTGACCTGGCCATTCGTTTTTGTTTTTCCTGGTAAATCGTGGTGCCTTCTGGCAATGCGTTTAAAGGAAGTTTCAATTACTCTGCGTTTAATGGCGTCCTCTGCATGCGTTTTTTTACTGTGAGAATTTACTTCCTTGAAGTATGCGTGTTCCTTTATCTATTACCGGGCGAGTTATTGCCTCTGCATGTGTTTTTACTGTGCGAATTTATTTCCTTAAAGTGTGCGTTTTCTTTATATGATACAGAGCGAGTTTATTGCCTTATAGTGGGCGTGTTTCTTTATATATTACCGAGTGTGTTTATTGTCGTATAGTGTGCGTTTTTAATACACTACAGTGCGTGTTAGCGTGTTACAGTTGCGTTGAAATAGACCGGATATCCATTCGGATTTTATTCAGGATAACCTTAGCATTGTAATCGGACTGGTGTGGCTCGTTTCTAAGTTGAGCATGAGTTCAATTATTGATCCTATTATAACCGTCCTTGTATTCTAAAATGAGCTCGGTTCTAACATTAGGGTTCTTTTAGCATTTAATATTTGATAATTGATCTCCAATTAATATATAACATCTCCACTACTTGAACCTCGAGTTATTAAATGGATTCATGTAGATTAGAGGTCTAAAAACATATCAACACCTTAAGGTTTCAAAGTCAAAATTTAGACATGCTTGGAAATATAATTTACGAGGTTAAATGCTTTTCCCCTCCGTGCTTGATTGAACCCAATTACATATTTATATATTCTTGGAAAGAGTTCACATGCCTTCCCCTCTAACTATAATGTAGTTCCATGAACTCCAAATCTAGTTGAATATGCACCCTTTTCTTAGAGGTAATATTATCTGCAATGTAAACTTCCCCTTACTTGATATTTGATGTTGTATCAATGTTATGTTTACCCAGGGTCATTTTAATTCTCGGTGTTGTTATCTAATTGCGTTGGCAATTAGGTTAATGGATTGTGACCTTAGTGTTCCCCTTTGCGGTAATGAAATGTTTTGCGGTTATTGTTTTAGGTTAATGGAACGTGACTCTTTAATTAATTGCTATTTTAATTATTGTATTTAAAAATTGATAGTTGCCACATCCCATAATGCCCTTTTTACGTTTGTCATTAAATTTTATTAATTTAGATTGCCTTTTTATTTATTATCATTTTAAATTTTAACCTTTTATAGATTTCCATCTTGATTAGGATGTATATTGAGATTCTCAATTGATGTTCCTATATTTACGATGTTATTTATATATATTAGCATTTGTAATTAATGGTTATCTTGAATCATGTCATTATTAATGGTGAGAGTTGTCCCTTCCAATATTTCCCCTTACAAGTATTGTCATGTTAAAATTCTAGTATTTTATAGATGGCCATTTTAAATTAAGATGATATAGTGTTATTTCAACTATGATGTTACCTGTGAATATAATAGTAATTTGCATTATCATTGAGATTTATGATTATAATGACATAGCATGAGAGCTCCTCATGTTGGAATTAAATGTTTTTATCTTGAAAAGGTTATTAGAATTTGGTGGTTGTAGCATATAAGAGCTATTGTAACTGTAAAATCCTGGTCCAGAGTGTGACACAATGATAGATAGTCAATGTTTCATGACAGTGATATTGTCATTTTCAATTATTGATTAATAACATGTGTGGTGCGATAACCTAGAATTACGTACCTTAAAATACCCCCAATTAGTATATTAGGGTGGTTGTTCATTTAAATAATGTTGAAATTGGGTTCTGTTGTTGGAGTCCTCTTGTCACGCGCCTTCCATAAGGGGCACAATTGTTCTTCTTATTTATGTTGTACTTGATTGTGATCAGTTGGTTGCTTGGTATGTTGTGTCGGGTGGGATGTAGACACCTCCGTGCTCCTCAGAACAGTCGCCAGCCCTGAAACCTTAAATGGTTAAAATCGATGGGAACCTGGGCTTGAGCGTTGAATATGTGTCTTGGAGGTCCTAACCTTGCAGGGTAGGATGGGTGGGTGGTCAGTTTTACTTTTGTCGCTAAATGTTTGCGTTGTGCACCTTATGCCTATGGTCGTACATTGTTTGCAGTTACTCGTCGTGTGCCTTTAGTCTTCTTGTGATGAACATCGTGGTTGCTTCTTGTCAGTTGTCCAGGGCATCGCACAGTTAGGTGTGTTGTTACTTCTACACGCGCGCACACACTTAAAGAAAAAAAAAAAATTGCACCTGTTACTAGAATGGTTTTCGTAACGAAGAGGTTCGTTACACTAGGAAAACATTACCTCCATCATACCTTTAATATTCAGAGAACCACTCCCTTTCGAGATTCATATGAAAGGATGCACCTGTGTAAACCAACCATGCCTCATGATCTACATGTGTGCTTGAAGAATCCAAGTACACATCCCCTCCTTCCTTGGAAGTCTTTTCTTTTGTAGAAGGAGATTCTTCAAATCACTTATTTTTCTGAACTTTGTATCTACACTGCTTCTTGTAGTGCCCTTCCTTTCCACATATCCAACATACCTTTACAACCTTTCCAAGAGATTTATATATTCCCTTAGACTTATATCTCCCACTTGAGAACTTAGATCTATTTATTATCCTGGGATCGTCCTCTTGCAAATAATGTGGTTGTGCATTGTCCTTCCATGTTATTCCATCTCATCTCCTCCGAAAACAAGGATGAGACCACTTCATCAAACTTAAAGGAAGTTGTATTACTACCTATGGCCACAACCAGACTATCCCATGAATCTGGTAAAGAACACAGTAAACTGATTATCTTCATCTAAAATTTTAATCTCAATAGATACTAACTGACTTACCACAGTATTGAAAGTGTTCAAATGATTTTCCACAGATTCTCCATCTCTCATCCTCATATTCTACATCTTCTTTCTCAAGAATCGTTCATTTACTAAGGAATTAGCCTGATGCAACTTCCCCAACTTATCCCATAAATCCTTGGTTGTATCTTTGTCTAACACATTTAGTAATATTGAATCTGAGGGACACAGTCGGATTGTGCTCTTCACTATCTGATCCAATGTTTTCCAGTCATCTGTTGATGTTCATGTAGGTGAAGTACCTAGATCTACCATGATGCACTGATCTTTGTCCACCAACAGATCTTCCATATTGAGCTTCCACAACTCAAAACTTTTCCCATTAAACTTCTCGATCTCCATTTTCTAATTGATCGCCATTTTTTTTCACCTAAAAAATAAATACCACAGAACTCCCAGTGTAACAAGGCTTATCACAATCTCGAGCCAAACCCTTGACCACAAAGGCATCACCCTAAAGCCAACAAAGATCTGATACCAAATGTAGATTTTAACCTTGTACAATATTTACTGCAAACAGATTTTCAGTAAAAGAACATAAAATATACAATGGAAAATACAAACATTACACAGATATTTTTCCCCTGGAAACCCAAACCGGGAAAACCAACATATTCTATATTCATTCATAGTGATACATTGTTTACAATACAATATACATATAGGAGCCAACGACATCCAAAAACCTATCCCAATGACCTGGATTAGTTAACAACCCTAATTACTTTACCGAAAATAGAAAACCATCGGCAAAAAACCATGTGCCGAAAAACCTCCCAACAATGGACACAAAAATCGAGGCAACATGAAAAATGAGGCAAAAATGCAACACATTTCCTAAGGCAAAAAAAAAATCATATAACACATACCCAACATAATGATTATCGTTTTTAGAATTTCCCACACCTAAATGCATGCAGCACATACCCAACATATTGATTATCTTTTTTAGCAGTTCCCACACCTAAATGCATGCAACACCAACGATTTCCCAAAAGGCCCTAACCACAAATTCTGCATTTCTTAAGCCTAGGATCTGTTGCACTACAAGTACCATGAGAAAACGTCAATGGAAATGAAGGAGAAGTGGGATTTCTAGTCCCATCAACTTCACAGGAAACATCGATAGGAATCTGAATGTTGGTTCCCAGAACCTTATTTATCTTTCCATTTGATTCCTTCTTTTCTCCTTTAAAATAATTTTTCATTCTTGCAAACCATGTATAATCATCCGATCTTACAGACATTTTGGAGATAAATAAATCAAGCATAAAAAGAAACAGTTAAAAGATGACACACAATACACCTTCTGTAGTATTCTATTTATAGAAAATTTTCATATCAGAAGGAAATAATTATGAATCTTTCAAAAATATTTGAAGGTACACTTTTAGCTAGATAGTTAATCATCAAAGCACTTCAAATCAAATCGAATTATTAATTGATCCATAATTATTGAATATCTAGAGGAAAAAATAATTGGCAAATGAACAACATGTAGTATGTGTTGATAGAAAAGAAGAATCACATAGCAATAAATAAAACAAATGAGGAAATAAAACACATAAGATACACAATACAATAGAGACATAGATATATGTCCAATTCACCTAGTGTGGGATACATCCACCAGAGAAATTGTCAGTTCCTTCCTTATTATTATCCAGCAAAATGAAGGGATACAACCTACAACACACTTGTTATAACTTCATATTCTTTCTCTCATATTATCCTCTCTCATAATACAACATTCGCGATAATACACAGCCACAATACAATTCTCTCATAAAAGAGGGTTTCCTTTTAGGGAAAAAAACCCTAAAATAACTTCTACCATCAGATCTGTGACCTTATAATGAATGATCCAGATTGACTATGAAATTACAATATTTCACAAGGTAGTTTTCCCCAAAAATTTTCTTTAGGGGCACTTCCCCTAAATCCCTCACCAAGGGGAGGCTACAAAAATTGTCGTTGCCCCCCTTGGACCCCCCTAGTGAATTTGTTTGGGGGAAAAGCTTCCCCACACCCACTCATTAGGAAATGGGGTCCAAGCATGGCTAAACAAATCCTCTAAATCAGGAATATAATCAGGCTCCACAACTAACAATATCTCACTTGGAGACTAATCACAACAACTCCATTGTTGTACCTACTGGACTGTATTCCACCTTGGACCTGGAAAATTTCTCATCTTCACCTTCATACTTGAAGGTCAACTAAAATTGAGAAGGAACTCAGTTTCTCCTTGGTTACTCCCTTTTCTAACATGTCGACAAGATTCTATATAGTATGTATCTTTTCCAACTTCAAATGTCCATCTTCCAAGATAGATCGTATGAAATGGCACCTGATATGTATATGCTTAGTCTTCAAATGGAAGGATGAGTTCTTTGCAATATGAATGTCACTCCCATTGTCATAGTAAAACCTGTTATTCCCATGCTTCTTTCCTAATTCCTCCATAAACCTCTGTAAACATATCATCGCTTTACTAGCATCTATACTAGCAACATACTCTATTTCTGTTCTTGAAAATGAAACAACTTTTTGCAGTTTTGAAATCCAACTTACTATTGTTCCACCTACAGTAAAAACATACCATGTGGTGCTCCTCTTTCTTTCTTTATCACCTGCCATATATGAATCAACATATCCTTGTAGAACAATGTTTGAACCTCCAAAACTTAATGCATGAGTAGAAGTACCTCTCAAATACTTGAGAATCCACTTTACTACCTCCCAATGTTGTTTTCTTGGATTGTTCATATACTTGCTCACAACTCCCATTGCATGTGCAATATATGGTCTTGTGCAAACCATCGCATACATCAAGCTGCCAACTGCTAATGAATAAGAGACCCTGGACATGTATTATATCTCCTCTTGTGTCTTGGGACACATTTCCTTAGTCAATTTGAAATGGCTAGCCAAAGGTGTACTAATTGGTTTTTCATTCTTCATTCTAAACCTCTCCAACACATTCTCTATCTACTCAGCCTGAGACAATGTCAATTTGCAATTTTTCATGTCTCTTGTTGTTCTCATACCAAGAATTTTCTTTGCAGCACCCAAATCCTTCATCGCAAATGAATTAACAATTGTTTCTTGAGCACATTTATATCCTGCATATTATACCCTACAACAATCATGTCATCTACATAAAATAGAAACATAATATATCTTCCATTTTTTATCCTTTTAAAATAAACATAGTGATCAAAATGGCATCTACTATAACCTTGTTATGTCATAAACCTGTCAAACTTCAAATAACACTACCTTGGAGCTTTCTTTAGGCCATACAAGATCTTCTTCAACCTGCATAACAAAGTTTCCTTCCCTTTGACCTCATACCCATGTAGTTTTTGCATATAAATATTTTCATCCAAATCGCCATGGAGAAAAGTTGTTTTTACATCTAACTGCTCAAGATGCAAATATTCTCCTATCACAAGACTTAAAATAGTCCTAATTGAAGTCATCTTAACAACATGAGAAAATATTTTAAAAAAATCTATACCTTCTCTTTTGCAAACCCCTTTACAACAATTATAGCCTTATACCAATTTTTTCCTCCATCTTTCTCCTTCAACTTGTAAACCCATTTATTATGAAGTGCTCTTTTTCTTGCAGGAAACTGAACTAAGTACCAAGTTTGGTTATTTGCCAAAGAATCCATTTCTTCTTTCATTCCTTGCTCCCACTTCTTTTTAGTGGCTACCTGAATTTCCTCTTCATAACTTTCTGGTTCACCAGAATCAGTCAACAATAAATAATACAATGAAGGAGAGTATCGTTCATGGGGTCTACTTAACCTGATAGATATTCTAACAACACTTGCAAGAGTTTGAGGTACTTGTTTCTCCTGATGTTGTATATTTTAATTTTTCTGGTACCTTTGGAATTTATTTTTTAGTGATATCATCAAGCACTATGTATTATGGTTTTTCTTTTTCCTATTTCTTTCCCTGCAACTGATCTTTGTACATGACCTTCTCATTGAATATGACATCTCTACTCCTAATGATTTTGCAATTTTCATAATCCCATAAGCAATAACCAAAATCATTAACATTGTATCCAATAAAGGTACACTTCTTGGATTTTACCTCAAGCTTTTTTCTATTTTATTTATCAATATGGAAAAATGTTTTACAACCGAAAGTTTTCTAAAAAGAATAATTTACCTTTTTACATGTCCATGCCTCCTCTAGAACTCCACCATCCAAATAGCTTGAAGGTCTTTTGTTTATTAAGTAAACAACGATATGTACAACATATTCCCATAAATGTAAGGGAAACCCTGCATGCAATCTCATACTCCTTGCACGCTCCATGATGGTCTTCTTCATCCTTTCTGACACACCATTTTCTTGTTGTATAAGCTAAAGAGATAGAAGAGTCAATATTACCAGTACATAAATACAATGTACCTACCTTCTCGCCTTTTTCTACCACCAGTGATCCTTTGGTGACCTTCCACACCTTATCTATAAATATGGATATACAACCTTCACTCACCAACTTTCCTATTGAAATTACATTTTTCGTTAGATCTGGAGTATGTCTTACCTCTTTCAACAACCATTGGTTTCCACTCCTTTCCTTTATTTTTACCTTTCCCATTCCAACAATTTTGCATGGTTCATCATCACCCAAATGAACATGTCCAAAATCACCTTGAACATAATCTAGAAAATGTTTCCTATGGGGTGTGTCATGAAATGAAGCCCTTGAATCTACTACCTAGGACTCAGAAATATTATCTACAGAAATAATCAAAGCATATTGTAACACATCACCTATTACATTTGCTTCCTGATTTTTCTCATGTTGTCCATCTCTTTGTTTCTTTGGAGCTCTGTAGTCTTTCTTCAGATGTCCTTTCTTCCCACAATTCCAAAATTCAATCTTTCCCAGTCTAGATTTGGATCTTCTCTTCCTAGAATTCTCACAGTTCCCTAAGCCCTTTCCTCTATCCTTTTTTCCCCCCTGTTCTCCATGTTTAATGCATTACTTGATTTCTCACTTGTTCTTTTCCATTGCATTTCCTCACTAAGGATAACACCAACAACATCATCAAATTTTAGAGTGTTTGAACCAGAGACAGAGTTACTTACATCCATGACCGAGTCATTCCATCTTTCTGACAATGAGCATAGGATTAGAAGAGCCCTGAACTCATCATCAAAGTCCACTTTTACAGAAACTAGATGATTAGTAAGCGCATTAAATTAATTTAAATGATCTGCAACAAACCAACCTTCTAACATATTCATATTAAATAATCACTTCATTAGAAATACCTTATTGGACGTCAAGGGTTTTTCATAGAGTTTATCCAATCCATCCATTAGCTCCTTCATTGTATTTTATTTTGAAATATTGAAGGCCACTGAAATTTCCAGGCTCAATCGTATCATTTCTAGTGCCTTTATGTCAAGAACCTCCCATTCTTCACCCTTCATGGCCATCGGCTTCTTTGTTATTTCTCCCAATGGTAGGAATAGATCCTTTTGATATAAACAATCTTCCATCTGTATCTTCCATAACTAGTAGTTTTGGCCATTAAAATTCTCGACCCTAAACTTTCTATCTTTCTCCATTGCTCCCACTCGAACCAGAAACCCTCTTTTCATGCGAGTTACCTTTCTCTCTGACACGAGTTGTTAGAAAAATAGGATCGCGGAGCAATAAATAAAAAAAATAAAAAAAGTATACACAATACAATAGAGACATAGACATACTTTTTTCACCCAGTGTGGGATACATCCACCAAATAAATTTCCAGGTCCTTCCTTATTATTATCCAACAAAATGAAGGGATACAACCTACAACACACCTATTGTAACTCTCTCTTCCTTCTCTCACAGTCTCCTCTCTCATAATATAATATTCATGATAATACACAGTCGCAATAAAATTCCCTCATAAAAGAGGGTTTCCTTCTAGGGAAAATAACCCTAAAATAACTTCTACTGTCAGATCTGCGACCTTATAATGAATAGTCCAGATTGACTATGAAATCACAATATTTTACAAGGCAATTTTTCCCAAAATTGTGCTTCGGGGCACTTCCCATGAATCCCCCTCCATGGGGGGGCTACAAACATTGTCGTCACCCCAACCT
>JZKD02S1741030.1:772809-808818 GCA_000966675.3 Picea glauca | reverse complement strand
CCCCGTATGGAAATTGGGTCCAAGCATGGCTGAAACAAACCTTTGAATCAAGAAGATAATCAAGTTCCACAACCAACACGTGTTGAAAACCCTTCCCACGATTGTTTGAATGACAATAAAATTGACTCCTAACCAAACTTAAAGGAACCAATTCTGCATTTCTTAATGCATCACAGGGAGGCATTATCCCCAACTAGAGTTCAATGTTGTAACTAAATATGGCTAGTAAACGTTTTGTGTGTTCAAATCATAGTAGCTTTATTTATCTTTTTCCTTTCCAATTTATTCTAGAATGAATTTAGTATTTGTTCAATATATATATAATAATGTTTAGTTATATTATACATTAGGCGCTATGAGTTTAAATATAAGTAAATTAAAAAATAGACAAGTGTTTTAATCTGATGGTCACTAATAAATAAGATCGATGGTACTGATTAATTTCAAGGACAAAAGAAAGTGACTTTTAATCGTACGAAGAGTCACAAACCCGCTAAACCACTTGCCACACACAAGGCTAAACAACATTTATATCAGGGATTTTTCAAAGTATACAAAACTGCCCGAAATGAGCCCAAAACCACCTAGTATCATAAAAATTGTTTTCTTATAGATTAGTAGTTAGATTCATTTAAAGAATGTTGAACACATGATCACCAAGAATTAATCATTGGTTGACACATTATCTATCATTTATTAAAACCTATAACTAAATTAGAAATAGTTGTCACCCCATGTTATTACTAACTTTCATTTAAACGAAGGACATAAGTGCTATGGTTTTCTAAAGGATTTTTCAATGAGTCTGCAATGAAAGGGAAAACATAGTTTGAATCTTCAATGGCTCCTAGGAGAAAAACCAATGTTTCCCAGCAACAAATAATGGAAAAATCAGGTTTCAAGCACTTAACTGATAAATATTTCAATGTTTATGAACCTGAAATAACAATGAAATCTATCCAAACACTCAAAAAACATACTTTTTTCCAACTTTAATACCAGTAGTGAACATCTTCCTAAATGGGCCTTTGGTTTGACTAGAGCAATCATTCCTCTCACCTTTCATTTTGCAGAATTAGTAATTATGTGTTCTCATAATTATGATTCGACATCAAGGTTAATTAGGGACAAAAATCATAAAGTAGTCTTCTCAATTTCATAAAAAGCTCTGGCCGAAATCTTAGCATTATCTTAAAGTGGGGAAAAAATAGATGAAGATCCTTTATCCCTCGACTTTATCTCGCTACCAATATCATAAAGATTGGTTTCTATGACACATTCAGTAATTATGCAAGATGGGGTTGAATAAAATTTTCCTCTGAGCTCATTATTGTTTAAAGATTCAGTCAAAGAAGTCATAACCATGATTTGTTTGGTCCTTGGGTATAACAATGACATGTTAGTGGATGATTCTATTTTAGGCTTCCTATTAAAATTTTCAAAAGGTGCCAATTTTAATTTTTCATAATACCTTTTAGACAACATTCATGAAAAATTGACTTATTTTGAAGACTAGAAAATCTTTAGATATCAGACATACTTAATTTATTTAGTTATACATCAACAACCTTCTTGTTTTAAGTCTTTAAACCTAAATAAAATATATTGGCGGCGAAATGCTATTCATGTTACTGAATTGACCAATCATCTGAAGGACCAAGGATAGAAGGGAGGTTATAAATTATTCATTGATCATATTATGTCTATTGTGTATATTCTGTATCATGATCAATCTCCTCTAAGAAATTTTCTTGATTGTCGAAATTCTCTACAGTTAGTACAATAAATAAAATTTGGGGACTGGTATATTTTCAAAGATAATATAGTCATAATAATTTATGGGTTTGATTCTCAACCATATAGATTACCTATTTTCCTTACTCATATAATATTTTCATCAAGATTAATAAGGAAAATATTAAGCTCTGACTACCTTCATTTTTCCTCAAAAGCTAAAAGGACTCTTCAACTTTCAACAAATTTTTTTTGTATCTTGGTAAATGATAAATCAAATTTAGAAATTGTAGAAAGCATGATAAATAAATTTAGTTTTGAATCGGATGGTCATTAGAAATATGATACTTTCCATGTTTTTTCCTAACATCAAACATGTAGTTGGTCTTCAATTTTATGTCCATCACTTAGAGGTATTCAAAAACATCTCACACCAGCTCTTGACCTGGCCCACAAAAGTAAGAGTGAACAACATGAAAATGACACTTTCATGAGAGATTTTTGGAGAAGAACAAAGTTTCCATAATTAAAAAACATGTAGATGCAAATGTTTCACCCTCCCCGTCAAATTTGATCTGAGACAAGAGATGAAAAATATTTCTAGGATTTTTCATAGGTATAGAACCAAAAATACATATCCATAAAGGGATATAGGAAGGATCCATTAATAAATTAAAATAATTAATAATAATGATTCCAAAGGATCATCTTATCACGTGGCCCTCCTTCTAGCATCATTTTTGTTGACGGATCCAAATGTCTTCGTCAAGAAGGTAAGGGAGAATGCCTGATGGAAGGTCCCAATTAGACCTAATCACATTTGGTGTAGAGTTTCCAGCCAATATATGGGCTTGGTTACCACTAATAATTAAAATAAAAATGGGAAGACAACAAATTTCCCCCAAAGAATTCCTATCAATTATATATATAACTAAAAAAAAAGAAAAATAATCTAAACTAAATACTTCTAACCTATCTTACATAGAAGAAAATCAACAGAATGAACACAACATGAAATAACGTCATTACTTGTAGAAATAGTTCATGTCAATCAATAACATTTTAAAACAATATCAGTGTAGTTTGAATCACAAAAAGTTGCAAACTAAACCTGTAACATTACCACTATATTCATTAGAAATCATAACTTAAACATATTAAATATTGCATGCAAAAATAGTTCATATGATAAATATTCAAGGAGTTTGAATGATAAACATAGACACAGAATAGTCCCAAATGCATTTGACAATAGTCATGATCTCAAATTCCTTTTTCTCTTCATTCCTAAGGAAGAACTTTCACCCTCTCTAACATCCAACAATTACATCTCTTCAACTTGCTTATTTTTGTCCCATTAAATGACTCGAATTTCCCCATACAGTTTTGTAAATGAATGTGGAAGTGTTATAAACAAAAGTTAAAAAGGATCATGACTAGTCAATATTACTCCAAGGATTTTCATGAGTGACATTTAATAGAAATATCATTGACTCTACTCGGTTGTATCCTCTTTTTTTCTTCGAAGTTTTCTAGGAATGTTTTTTTCAATTTGGTAATTATATCCTTCCATGTTGTTTTCTCTACTAGATCTCCATCATTCTCTCATGGGCCTAATTTCATCTTTTGGATCATGAGTTATGATTGTCTTAAGTTTCACATTTTATTCCCCTTCAATTTTGTGGCCCTTTGTTCTTTGAATTTTTTGGGATTTTTCATTTCTAGTATGGCTTGAATTCCTCCTCTAATGCATTCTCCTACTTGATAGCTTTACAATGAGCTATCCTGGGCCTGATTTGGACTCCCATAGTTGAATATATAGTTGCATGAATCCAATCCTTAACAAACCTTGATTTTCTCACAAATTGATTTGGATCATTGATCTTCATCCCTAAAAAAATATCTCACATGCATTGGGTAAGTTGAAAATTGATGGTATATTATGTTTTTGCCCCCCTTACTTAGTTTTTGTGTGGAACTAGAGGAGGCGTAAGACCTAGGGCCCATGTAGAAATTTTGGCCAATAAACCATAGAAAAATAAGGAAAAAATAAAAAAATAAAAAAAAACCATAGTCCCACCTCCAAAACATATTAAAATAATATGCTTGTTCATAATTCAAAATTTGGAGAAATCGTAGCTAAAACTCTCGACCTAAAAACCTTCGATGGGTATGTCCCTATGGAGAGAGAGAGAGAGAGAGAGAGAGAGAGAGAGAGAGAGAGAGACTAATAAATAAAATAGAATAGAATAGTACAATCTGGGACTTTGGGGGAAATGGGAAAAAAAAGTTAAAAGAAAAAATAAGAAAAAAAAACAAAATATAAAATGGAAAATTCAAAATGTATCCAATTTCATGGAGATATGGGAATAATAATAATAGTATACATATGAAAAATATACATTAGGGATTTAGGGATAAATGCACAACATAAGAAATAATTTCCCTAAGTAAAAATAATTTCCCTATATAATAGTAATTCACCCATGTAAAAGTAATTTTACCCATGTAAAATGATTCCCAAAGTAAAAGTTATTTTTGCATGTAATTCAAAAACCAAGCGTAGCTTTGGGAAAACCATGGGAAATCAAAAACATTGTATTGTAAAACCACGGTAAAATTAGAAATAAAATTAAATAAATGAAATCAATAATAATAAAAATGAAAATAAAAAATAAATAAAATTAGAAATAAAATAAGACAAACAAAGTATACAAATTATATACAAAAATTTTGGGAAAATGAGGCCAAATTCCACAAGGGTCAAGGTTCAACACCAAGGTTCTGCACCTAAGGACAAAAAATAGAAACCAGGTATATCATGCATATTCTAAATAATCGAGTGTTGAGTTAGGTAGGCATGTCATATGGGGATTGAGACTACACGAATTTAACAAATGATGAGAAAGGGGGTAAATGGATGACACATCACATAACATGTTAACATCAGAAAAAACAATCCATATGATAAAAATGAGTTTGACACTAACCGAGAACATGGGATATGTCAATTCGATCAAGGAGAAATTGGCAGAGGGTATACCTGGTAAGCTTGCAAGGGGAGGTAATCTGATAAGATCAGAGAACATGCTCCAACATCACACCACATTGCATGAATATGTAGATGACAAGTGGAAAGAAATCATTGGTTGACAATATGATGAGGCTCCACCTCCGAGAAGCTTGATAAGTCCTCAGTCCCAGGATTTTGGAGAGAGGAGAGGTCAAAAGGAGAACCTAATAGAGATCATTCTGAAGAAGCTCATGCCTTTCATACCTCAGAAATATCACAAGGGACTTCAATTAGGAAAACCAATGAGATAAACCTGATGAGAGGAGCCTTATAGGATTTCGGCCTTCAGGCATCAGAAATTTTTTAAAACAATGCAAACTCAACACTCCAAAAAGGGATTCCTGAGAAAGATAAACTTGATGAGCTCATGGGGTAGGACTACAAGAAAGGTGATTTGATTGGCTCATGGGGTTTCATTTTTGGGAACTAGGATGAGCAAGGTAGATGGTCAATCCAATGAAGAGTTCTGAGCAGGTGGATCTGATAGCCTTGTGGGCTTCGGATATCAAAGAGAATTGTATGAAAAGTTGAATCTACTTCCTGATGAGGGATATCCCGGTAAGTATCAAGGCTCCGACCACACAATAAAATACAATAACATCCAAGTGTTAGAATGGAACATAGAAAATAATGCAATGGTGATAACAACAAATCTGACTAAGGTTTTGGAAAGACAAGGCTTAATTCTGAATGTTGAATGTTGGCTTCAAATGATAGAAAATATATTTATAAATAGAATTATAGTCAAGAAGAATAATATCAAGGGATTCCCCATGTGTATTTCAAGTCTGAAGTGGTTATGTAAAGGAAGTGACTCTGCTACCCTTCTCCTACAACCATAGAAAGAAGAAAATCAGTTACGTGAGGAAGAAAATACTTGCAAATATACCATAAACATTACATTATTTTTATTTTCCTTCAACAAACGCATGAAAAAGTTTTGGGTTTGTTTTCAAATCGCAGAAAAAAGAAGATGTTCCTCAAAGATAATCATCCATGATCTCATCCTTTCATAAACAAATTATTTCCACAAAGTTGCATGTAACTAGCCTCAAACTAATAGAAGGGATAAATGATCTTGTGATTCTAGCTAAGAGTTTGAAACTGAAGAATATGACTAACATACAATATCTTGAACATACACGATGAAATTACACACAACATGCAAGCAAGAGGATGTAGAGTGCATATGTGTTCTTCATTTAATTCATCCATTCAGGAATTCCTCCAAACAAAAGTCATTCAAGGCATGAAATAGAACATCAAACATTATAGTCATATAGCATCATCTAATACTTCTAGATCTACAAAATGTCCCAAAGATAACTTGTCCATCTCATCATAAAAATATCAGTGAAGCATCATGAGTCAAAAATCATTATGAAGAACATTTGAAAAAATAATATCAAAAGGATTAACAAACCTCTATGTCAAATAAAATCATTAATAAAGATCCAAACCCCCAACTCTCTCAAGGTAGCTAAAGAATAATCACTAGGCTCATGTAAGTAGAGTGTTAGGCATTAGATTTCAAATTTTAATAGAGAGGGACTTTTCCTTTCTCTTATAAAAAAAAGGTAAAGGGGGGTTGTTGTGGTCACAACACTAGCCATTTAGGAACATCAAATCCCTATGGAAACAAAAATGTGGGGGGACCTTAAGGTTCATCTGGGTCACAAGACACTTCATCCTCACCCCAATATTCATTTTCCCATACACCATTTCCTTTCTTATATACTTTCCTGATTTGTTGTAAATCGCCCATATTCCATGACCTATTATGGTCAGCGATACATGTGAAGTTACCATCTAGCATGCCTAATATTTGAAAGAATATCAAGACAATACCCATCCACGCACATTATGACCTATCATTTATCGTGTTCATTCAACTCTTTGATGGATGAAAATATATAGTTATTTCTTTTCCAATGATCTTTGACAAAAGGTGCTACAAAATGGTACATCAAACTAAAAGGAGCCTCCTTTAATAGTTTCAATAACTTGATGATGGTGTTTTTGACACACCCATATGGTATGATATAGGAATAGGTTACAGAACTATTGATATATTTTGGTTAATATATTTCCACCCACATATCTAATCATATTCATGTGTGGAGGAGATGACGTCAACTCATAAAAACCCAAATTCTTGACCAACTCCTTATGGAGTGGTTTACCAAGTCTCTCTTACCACCCAATGTCAGGGATGTTTCTATGGTAGAGGTGACTATCAAGGAGCAATCCATCCTACATTCCCAACAATTAGATCTGATCTACTCTCGGTCTGATGAGGGAGATCCCGATAAGTATCAAGGCTCCGTCCACACAATAAAATACAATAACATTCAAGTGTTAGAATGGAACATAGAAAATAATGCAATGGTGATAACAAAAAACTTGACTAAGGTTTTGGAAAGATAAGTCTTAATTATGAATGTTGAATGTTGGCTTCAAATGATAAAAAATATATGTATAAATAGAATTCTAGTCAAGAGGAAGAAGATCAAGGGATTCCCCACATGCATTTCAAGGTTGAAGTGGTTATGTAAAGGAAGTGACTCTGCTACCCTGCTCCTAGAACGATAGAAAAAAGAAAATCAGTTATGCGAGGAAGACGATACTTGCAAATATACCATACAAATTATCTTCTTTTTCTTTTCCTTCAACAAACTTATGAATAAGTGTTGGGTTTGTTTTCAAATTGCAGAAAAATGAAGAAGAAGTCTCTCAAAGATAATCATCCATGATCTCATCCTTTCATAAACAACTTATTTCCATACATAAATGTCATCAAAGCTGCATGTATCTAACCTCAAACTAATAGAAGGGATAAATGATCTTGTGATTCTAGATAAGAGTTTGAACTTGAAGAATATGACTAACATGAAAGAGATTGAGAATACATGATTACATTACACACAACATGAAAAAAAGAGGATGTAGAATGCATATGCGTTCTTCATTTAATTCATCCCTTCAACAATTCCTCCAAAGCAAACTCATTCAAGGCATGAAATAGAACATCAAACACTATAATCACATAGGATCATATAATACTTCTAGATCTACAAAAGGTCCCAAAGATAACTTTTCCATTTCATCATAAAAATATTAGTGAAGCATCATGAGTCAAAAATCATTATGAAGAACATTTGAAAGAATAATATCAAAATGATTAACAAACCTCCATGTCAAATAAAACCATTAATAAAGATCCAAACCCCCAACTCTCTCAAGGTAGGTAAAGAATAAGCATTAGGCTTGTAGAAGTGGAGTGTTAGGAATTAGAGTTTAAGTTTTAATAAAGGGGGCATTTTCATTTCTCTTATAAAAGAAAAAGTAAAGGGGGGTTGTTGTGGTCACAACACTAACCATTCAAGAACATCAAATCCCTTTGGAAATAAAAATGTGGGGGGACCTTAAGGTTCATCTGGGTCACAAGACACTTCATCCTCATCACAATATTCATTTTCCAATACACCATTTCCTTTCTTATATACTTTCCTGATTTGTCATGTTTGACAAATCGCCCCATCTTCCATGACCTGTTATGGTCAGTGATACCTATGAATTTATGATCTGGCATGCATAAATTTGAAAGAATGTCGATATAAGACCCATCCATGCACATTATGACCTATCATTTGTGGTGTTCATCCAACTCTTTGATGGATGAAAATATAAAGTTATGTATTTTCCAATGATCCTTGACCTAAAGGTACTACCAAATGGTACATCGAACTAAAAGGAGATTCCTTTAATAGTTTCAATAACTTGGTGATGGTTTTTTTGACACATTTTCAGTTTCCCATATGGTATGATATAGGAACGAGTTACAAAACTATTGTCATCTTTTGGTCAATATATTTCCACCCACATATCTAATTATATTCATGAATGGAGGAGATGACGTCATCTCATCAAAACCAAAATTCTTGACCAACTCTTTATGGAGTGGTTTACCAAGTCTCTCTTACCACCCATTGTTGGGGATGTTTGTATGGCAGAGGTGTCTATCAAGGAGCAATCCATCCTACATTTCCAACACTTACATCTGATCTACTCTCAGTTTGGCACTATATATGATGTTATCCCACATTATCCAATACCGTCGACCGATGCAATAAAACCAAACCTAGGACCCCATGTTTATGGTGTGGTTGGTTCTATTTCTAATTCCTCTATGGGATATTTACTTGATTATCTAGGTAAAATGAATATTTAATCAAACCCATCAGCTATTGTGCTTATTTCTCAAACTACCCCGATCCCACTCAAACCTTCTAGGTGAACTTGGTGCAATCCACGCAATCGAAGAATGAATAAAAAGAAGTAGTTCCTCCACACTATTTGTGGGGAGTACCGTCCTACTCACCAATGTCCAAATAATTATGAGATCCACTTATACTTGGCACAATAGAAGGATTACTTGTATCTTTTTGTCTTAACCCATCCTTCTCCCCCACAAGCCTCAAAAAATGGTTGTGTCAAATCATGTCTCCCCACAAGGGGGCATGGAAAGTACCTCTCAATGTGAGGGTTCTTCCTTGAACTCCACTATATACATGTGTGACAATGTGGTCAATATGAAAAACCGATCTTGTCATTACAGGATTCCTAAGGCTAGTATTGCAAACCAGGATCCAATTTTCTCTTCTTAGCCTAGTGGCTCTCTACATATTGAGAAGCCATATTTTGCGACACTCTTTCACCATCCCAAAGGTTTTCTTTGATGCATGAAACATAATCCAAATTCTTGGGCTACCAACAACCACAATATTGTGGAAGACTTTGACCAAGTACCATGTGCCATGTCTTCTCCAAAATTCCTCCAAAGCTACCCTGAGTAGTTGAAATATTTATTATCAGCCATAGGTGATGTTCACCCCTTAGAGTCTAGATTAATCATGTTTTATTCAAACTAGGCTCGTAATAAACTTTCCTACCAAATTCCTTTTCAGATTAAACTGAGAGTAAATTAGAAAAACATCCTCTGCATAGTGGTTCATGAAGGTGTCTCAAATTTCATCATGTCCATAGCATGTTGGAAATTTCTCGGATCTCCAAATCACAATACGTCTACCACCATGTTAAAATACTTTGATGGGAACATGTTCCAACCTCACATTATTATCACTACATTTCCCATAGATCTAGGTAGCAATAACATCTCCATTGCAATGGAGGCATTCAATGCCACTCTTGAGTATAACCTGCTACTTGGGTGCACTTGGTTCTATGAGATGACTATAGGTGTCTCGTCTGTCGTTAGGTTCCTTTTTGGGCCTTAAATTTGACATACTTTTGCACTATCAATACACCTCTTTTTCCTCTTTATTCCTCCATATTCACCATTTCACTATCCCTCTCACTATATTACTCATGACGTCGACATTCAATCATCCAAAGAGATATAGAAGGTAGAACATTGTCAATATCTATGAAATTTTATGTTTTTAATGAATATATGAATCATATACATTTTTATTGATAACGTTACCAAAATTCATTCCTATAACTATAACATGTCAATCCAGTAACAATTTGTTCATTGTCATATCTGTGGTACTCCAGAACAAATTTGATCACCTAGATTTTTATCGTAGGGTCCACGAGATGGTGTGACTCCTCTTTAGTATGTTTCATATCACACCAAGATGGTGCCAACCGCTAATCAATTCCTTAGTCAACAACATTCCAAAGCAATATTTTCCACATTCAAACTGATTCTAAATTGATGGAGATAATTCTACAGATTTCATATTGTGTAATCTTATATATGGTTAACAAACATTGTATTTCTCTCAAATACTAGCCTATGTCATTTGTATCTTACTCCATAATTAGCATTGAAATGTTGAAGTGATTCCCAGATCCATGAGAACATGGGTTTCCTAATTTTTATGTAACACCCCCTCCATGCAATGTATCTATTATAAATATGGGAGATAGAATAATATTGAGCAGGGAGGTAATGAAGGAATTGATGAATGTTGATGTTGTAATTCTCTGAATTTTGATTTCTAATGATAATACAAAACTGTTGTTTTTGCATATGGTGTTATAATTTATCTTGTAGTACTATAGTATTCCTTAGAAGCATATTCCAAGTTAGGCAGGACCCCCTCTCTTTGGTATGTGTTGCCTTGTTTTCATTGGTTAATTGATTTATTGTTTTATAGTTTCGTTAGATTCATTTCTTGAATTATTTGTGTGGTACTTGATTCAGTAGTGTGTTATAGGCATGCCCACTTATATTGATAATTAATGAATTGAATAGACAATTGTTCCATAAACCCTTTGACCTTATGTACAGAATGAAATATTTTGATCGGTGGATTTAATAAATATAATTCATGTAGATGTCTATTCAAGTGAGGAATTCCTATATTACTTACTCAATTTCTTTATATTTATTGTGAGAGTAGGCTCTGATCCTACACATATTGTGTTTGCATATCATAATCCTACATCCCTGATTGATAGATTCCTGGAATATTTGGTGTCATTGTCAGAGAGATGCTAAAGAGATTATAGAATTGGTAGTTTGATTCTTTAGTTCTTTCATTTTTTATAGTTTTTTTTTGCATATGATTTTTTTTGTGCCAACATTTATGACATGGGGGAGGATAAATAGTAAGATGATAGGTAAGAACCTCTGCATTCACTTTAGTGAGTTTCTCCAAGACCTCGTCATGTTGGTACAATGTGTTTCCTTGATGTAAGTGTGTTTTCGTTTAGTTCACTAAAAATAGAAGTAATGAATCATGGAAAGAGGAACCTAACCTATGTCAAAGGATAAGTTGGTTACAATAGGGTCTTAGTATCATGAGGTGTTCAAGTACATGGTCATTTCCAAGATTGATTAAGTTTCTATGAGTGTGGTGTGTTTCATTTTTGTCGTTAATTCCATTCATCTCTTTAATACTAAGGGTATAATTGTTAGAGGATTAGGACATTTATGAATTTTTTTTAGCATTTTAAAATTTCAGAAATTTTCTTGTGTGAGATTTATTTTCGGTACTAGTATTCTAGATACAGTGGAATAATGATGGTAAGATGAAAAGACGAACTCACTATAGAATTTATGTAGTGTAAAATCCCGACACATTCATTATAGTGATTCTTCTATTCAACTAGATCTAAATTATGTTAGTATTGCATAAATAGGTCTAGAAGTGGTAAGGGTATATTTCTTAGACATTTTTTTGAAGTATTCTAACTAAAGTTGTTGTAATAACCTCCATCCATATATAAGAAGAAACTATGAAACTAACAAGAAAATTTTAATGATGCTCAAGAATGTTTTTAGTAAAGGAGGGAACGTTACCAAAAGTATCTTCTCAAATCCCTATCCAAAGTTCAAAATTGTAACTAGGAGCGAGTCTGCATCTCAAGAAGAAATAGAAGACCAATGGATCCATGATTATCTTCCACAAGAGGAGGATCTAGGAGTTTTTTTTTGTTATCCTTGTAAGCACCAAGAGGAGATCAAATACCCATGGCAAGTATTTGATGGAGATCAAACACTAGATACATAGGTTGAGGAACATGGATGATTTTAGGGGCTAAGCTTCGCTCGTGAGCCAATTTTCCATGGTCTTTCCCAAAAAACGATTCACTATTCTAAAAACGGTTCACCCAAATTCTATAGGATAAAGTTATTTTACCTTAAAAATAACCAAAATTTTATACAAACTACATAAAATCCTTAGAAATTTGAATAGTTTTACAAAAATATCGCCAACATTTTATAGTTAGCATGTGAAGGATTAGTAAGATTCACCAAGGTTTCTACATTTTAAAATAAATTTCCATCCTTAAAATCATCCTTGTTGAGGAATTTCTTGCATGCATGTCATTGTTCCCTTGTGGACTAAAGAGTGCAATGGGAAAATTTCAAAATAATTTTTTTTCGTGACAAAGGAAGACAACCAAACCATTTCCAGTGAACAAGACAACTATAGGAACAAAGAGTACATTGGATATTGGTTCCAAGCAATCACTAGTCAGCAGTACCACTCCATTTTTAAACATTTATTAGCACTATATCTAATTGAGAATATGGTCTCTTATATCCCCATATTCATTGAGGTATATTCGTTACTCTTATATATGAGTATAGTTGAGATCGTGTTATGTAAATGGATGCATTGGAAGTACTCCTATACTTGAGAAAATACATTTTCATTTCCAAGTAGAGTAGGATAAGGTAGAGAAATAAATAAATAAAATAGTAAATATAAAAATAAGTCCAACTATAAAAACCAAGATTCTGGCACAATTGGACATTAACTTTTCTTGAAAACTAGGTTTATGGCTGGCAAAGTTCACAATAAAATTTTGCATAGTGATGGTGGTTAAATATTTGATGTATGGTTATTCAAAGCATCTTTGTTCCATATTCATGTTGGATAATGTGGGATTCCTTAAGGCCATATTTCCAACAAATCTTGTCCCATAGACTTCAGTGCCTTATATGGGATCAAAATTAGATATATTTTATAGTACCTTGGGACTTGTATCCACTAATGGAAGGACTCCTTGCTGCCAATAGTGGGAATTCATCAATGGATCCTCACTGACATATTTTGTAGGTGACTCGATGGAAAACATCTATTCATACATGTCAGAATGTACTATGATACATTAACACTCATTTTCATTAACGGTGAGTTGTCTCACGTTGGTTTATGATATTCATTAATAATAGGTAATCCAAAAGAATTATTTCCATGTTAGAATTCATAACATTTGTTCACATAAAAAGGATTGTACAAAATTTGGTTATGGATGAAGACTATATGGTTTCATGGCATTAACAATAGCTTGTTGTTGATGACTACAACCAAGACAAAGTTCAAAGTATTTCCATGAGAGACTTGGCCTAGTGGAAATTGTCTCCCTAGCTAAGAGGAAGTGTTGATGATTGCAGCTACATGAGACATTCTCCATCTTACAAACTTGAGAGAAATACCCTAAGAGGGGTGTGTGGTTCCTATTTGAGACATAGCTGGAATGTAGAGATGGCCTCCTCCTTACAAAGAGTTGAGAAGAACTCCATATGATTCTCCTGTGTAATGCAGTGAAAAAGGAGATCTGCAGAGTTGGACGTGCCTGTGGTTGAGCACAAGGTGAACGTTTGAAATCCCAAAGTGTTGGGTGCATCATCATGAGAATAGAAATGAAGATGATGTATTAGCCTCCTCTGAGAAAAAGAGTTGATGAGAAAATCCAGATGACTCTCCTATGTAATGCAGTGGGAAAGAAGATTTTTTGAGTGGACGTGCATGTGGACGAGCACAGGTGAACATGATCCTAGTGGTTGAGCACTAGTGAAGAAGTGGTTTTACTCTATAATAGAGATATGGACATCTCCATAGGATGTACCCCTAGTGGTCGAGCACTAGTGGGTGTATGAGATCCCTTTATATATTGTTCAAGAGTCAGACCTTCCTGTAACCCTAATTGTAATGTAAAGGGTACAGGTCGGCCCCGCCTTAATGTGATTAGTAATTAATGTAAAAGATGATTAATCTGGTTAATATTAATTATATTGTGAGCTAGTGAGGTCGGCCCTGTTTTTCCAATAGCCACTTCTATTGACAGGTTCAGTCTAGTATAAGTAAAGGTAAATTCCCCATTGAGGAATCATAATATTTCATGTGAGTTTGTAAATTTCAGCAAGTACACCTTCTTGGGAAAAGTGCGTACCTCTCTTGGGCGCTAGTATTCTAGGGTTTGAGCACCCTCTTCTGTGCTAGGGTTTTGGTGAAGGTCTTTCTCTTGAAGAATATAGCAAAGGATTTTGGTTGGGTTTTCTTCCCTTGTTGAGAGGGGTTTCCCAGGATACTTCTTGTGTTCTTGTGCATGGTGTTTCTTCTTGTGATCTTGGTTGTTGCAACATTATTGGTTATGGTTAAGTAAAATGCAGAAATGGAATGAACTTCATGCTTAACCTTGCTCATAGAAAAATCAACACTTGCAACATTACAAAATTTTCAAATAAAAGGGGAATATTCATTGTTGAATATGTATTCCTACCAAGAAATACTCCCTTTGAAATCAACAAGAAACACTCTATTTCAAAAAGAAGAAGCTATATATTCATACTAATTTCCTCCAAGTAGACCTCCTGGCCGGAGAAAAAGACTTGTTGAAGAAAAATACTTCTTTTCCTATAGCATATTTCTTGTAGAGTCCTTGTATTGGTTTTCTTGCAACAATATTCCTATAAGTCAAAATTGAGTTCTTATGATAATAAGTTCAATCGCAACAATATTTAAATCCTATAGCATTCAATTCATAGTTTTAGTCAAATTTTGGGTTCCATAGTAAGTTCAAGTTTCAGTTTCGAGTTCTTGAAATTCCTTCCAAGCTAATATTCAATTCAAAATCTCAGCAACAAATCGCTTCATCGGCATGATCAGAGGAAACATACAAAGTATATGTTCCCTGCATCTAAACACCAAAGTAACAAAAGGTTACCAAAGGTAAAAACATTATTTAAATTTATGTCATTCGTTTCAAATAGGGAAATTTTTATATGTTGGCAACTATCGATGCATCTTGCTAACAATTTTCCCATATCCGTTAATATTTGAAAAGCATGATTACTTTATGCCTTACTGTCAATCCAATTAAATTTCACCTTATCCATACATAATTTCCATCTCATTTGATACCCACGATGCATGTTGAAACATCATTGCTCAAATTTTTCAAATTCTAACATCTTCATGTTATGGTTACTATTCACGTGCCTTCTATGTGGTTACACGATTTCTCTTCTTAACCATTTTTCCATATACATTGGTTTTGTAAGCCGATTTTTCCTATTGACATTTATTGAACACCATTAGTGGTAGATTATAACAAGAGAATGATACTTTGAAAGATGAAAATAAGAGGTTGAAAAAGTTTTTACATAAATTGTATAAGAAGAGTTAGAGGATAAAGCTCTAAAATCGTAGACTTCAAATTAAAGTTAAAATACGGCAAGGGAAAAAGTCATACATAAATCTTCCACATCAAATTTAGATATTTTGGTTGATGCAACGACACAACCACATGAATACCCATGAGGTCTATCTCAAGTTTTGGAAAGTTTGAAGACGTTTTTAGATTAATTTAGGGGACCGAATCATATTGGAATCTAGTTTTAGCTATGACAATGATTGTGATAAATATGCAGGGTACTATGCAGTGATAGATTTTGGACATCCTTCAACTAGTTGGACTCAAGTGCCTCTTGAAGTGATATAAAAATATTCATGAGGACATTCATCGCCATTGGTCAGGGGGAGATGTTGGCCCCAACTTTGAAATATTTTTTCACTGTAAGTACACTCTTTTGCCTCTTTTTTCCTCTATATTCAACATTTAACTATCCCTATCACTATATTATTCATGACTTTGACATATAATCATCCAAAGAGTTGTTATATAGAAGGTAAACCATGCTTAATATCTATGAAATTCCTTTTTTTAATGAATATATGAATTGGATATGTTTTTTATTGATAACGTTATGAGAATTCGTTCCTATAATCATAACATGCAAACCCAGTAATAGATTAGTTGTTAGCAAATGTGAGTTTCTCTAGATCAAATTTGACCACTTGGGTTTTGATCGTAGGGTCCATGATATGGTGTGTCTCCTCTTGAGTTAGTTCCATATCACACCAATATGGAACCAACTTCTAATCAACGCCCAAGTCAACAACATGCCAAAACGAGCTTTTCCAGTCCTTTCAAACCAATTCTAAATTGATGGAGCTAATTCTACAAATCTCATATTGTGTAATGTTAGATATGGTCAACAAACATTATATTTCTCTCAAATACTGACCTGTGGAATGTTTCTGTTACTCTACAATTAGCGTTGAATTGTTGAAGCAATTCCCAGATCCATGCGAGGGAATTTCCTAATTTTGATTTAATGCTCCCTCCTTGTAATGTATTGATTACAAACATGGGGAATATGATAGTATTGAGGAGAGAAGTAGTGAAGAAATTTATCAATGATGATATTCACATCGTCCTAACACAATATGTTTGTTAGAGTCCACCGTCTTCCATTCCGATGAACACATTATCGAGGAAATGGAAGTACCTAACTACCCATGGGATGCAATGCACCATCGTTCATTTTTCCTAACACATGATGCTTTTCAAACCACTAACAACACCAACATTTCTGCAATGGAAACAAAAGACATTATTCCCCTTGGCATACATATTGGTTCAAGAACTCAATCACTTCCCCAGATGATTTTGAAGAGGGAAACAAGGAAATTTTTTATCCCACCATTAAGGTAGACATTTCGATCAAAGTTGACATGGTTGAAGAACTCGTCCTCAATGTTTCATGTTCTGGTGAAGAAGTCATTTCTTACAAATCTCTTTTTAAAGAATATTGTGACATTTTTTCTTATTCATATACTAAAATGTATAGCCTCAACCCCACCATTGTTGAATATTGAATCAATACATAGCCTGATATTGCGCCAGTTCGTCAAAACAAACTACCCATGCATACTTCAAAATCCATGGCTATCAAAGCTAAAATCGACAAATTATGTATTGTTGGATTCATATACCCCGTTTTGTACACCTCATGGGTCTCTAATCCCATCCCCATTAACAAAACATAGGGGACCATACAATTTTGCGTTGACTTCAACAACCTCAACCAATCATGTCCCAAAGATAACTTCCATGTGCCTTTCATCGATCAACTCATCAATGCATATGCCAGCTCTAAAGAACTGTCATTTATGGATGGATTTTCTAGCTACAACCAAATTCAAATCTGCCATGTATATTAGTATAAGACAACATTCATTACCCCTTGGGGCACCTTCTCATATTATGTCATCCCATTCAAACTCAAAAACACTGGAGCTACCTTTCAGCGAGCAATGACTTATTTCTTTTGCAACCTTTCCCACCTTATTCTCATATACTTGGATGATCTCATAGCTTGGTCCAAGAATTGGTCCCAACACCTTGAGGATATATGAATCATCTTCCAAATATGTCATCAATACAACATTCTTTTAAACCAACTTAATTGTGTTTTATTTGTTACTGTTGGGGGATTACTCATATTTATAATATCCCAATAGGGAATCATCATGGACCCCCTCAAATTCCAAGCCATCAGTTCTATCCACCCTTCAAAAATCTTGCACCAACTACAAATCCTTCAAGGAAAAGATAACTTCTTGCATCTCTGTCCCTGATTATGCTACTTGCACACATAGCTTCTTATGCCTATTATGTAGAGACATCCCATTTAAATGGGATCAACAATATCAACAATTGAGGAATTAAAAGAAACCCTTTACCAATCCCCTTTGATCAGTCCCCCAAACTTTGACAAAGATTACATCCTATACCTTTCGGCCCCAGAGGTATCAATTGCAGGAGTCCTCATCCAACAATGTGAAGACGAATGCAAACATGGAATTTAATATATTAGTAAAAACCTTTCAAGGCAACCTCTTGAGTGCAACCATGAAGAAATCATTTCCCTAGTTATGGTCTTTACATTCTCAAATCTAGGCCACTAAATTTTTCTATGAACCACCAAAATCCTTGCAAACTCAAATACCATGCAATACTTACTCATTCGACGTCTAATCAATGAGAAATTATCCAATTGGATTGTGATTCCACAGGAGTACGACTTATATTTCACAACTCCTAAAAGAAAGAAAGCACTAGCCCTTGTAAAATTTATTACTAATTTCCCGTTAGCCACTTCAAACACTCTAGTCAAAGATAATTTCCCCATTGAACATTTATTCATCATTTCATCTAATGATGCATGATATGGTGACATTCTCATCTACTTGCACACCTAAAAATTTGGTCCACATCTCTCTCTTGAGATGATCATTGTCGTATCCGCCACCAAGAACCATTCTATCTCCTTCTTGGAGATTTCCTATATCAAGGAGAATTGGATACTATCATCCATCATTTTCTCACCATTGATGAGGTAGAATGGGTCATAAACTATTTACACAATGGTGCTTGTGGTGGACACCTCTCTAGTATGTCCACTACCTAGAAAGTAATCAGGGTCAGTTATAATTATAACTGGTCTCTTTTTCAAGTGGGGCATCAAATTCATGAAACGAAACCCTCCTTGTAGCAATGGCCACAAGTAAATTTTTATGGATTTCGACTATTTCACCAAATGGGATAAATCCATGCCTACCTTCAACAATACAATAGGCGCAATTTCCCACTTCTTTTTAAACCATGTCATTTCCCTCTTTGGAGTTCCCTTATAGTTAGTCTCATTCCATGGAAAACATTTTGAAAATGAATAATTTCCATATTTGTCCTTGCATTTAGGATTAACTCATGAGTTTTCTTCACCATACTACCCCTAGTCAAATGGTCAAGTAGAAGCCATAAATTTTTTTCTCAAAACTAAGTTGCAACAAATGGTGAATTAACAGAAAACCAATTAGCACCGCATGCTTTCTTTTTTCACTATGAGAATATTAGACAATGTTCAAAACCATCGATGGATTCACACCCTTCCTCCTCATCCACAGAATATAGGTAGTATTACCCACAGAGTGCAAGATGCCAAAACTACACACGACAGTCGAACTATTTCCCAACACCACCACTCTTGAGCAATGGCTCATTTCCCTATAGACTCTCAACAAAGACTAAATTTCCTCCTTGCAATACAATGAGGTTGACAAAAATCACTCCAAAGAGACCTTCAATCATAATGTCAGCCTTTGTTCCCTAAATTGGGGAAACTTATTCCTCATCTACGAAATCAACCATGATACCCTATTCCATGGAAAGTTTAAATCTCTCTGGCACAACCCTTTTTTCATCAAACACTTACTTTTCAAGGGAGCATACATCTGATCTGGATTATTTTCGGCACGAAATGAAAGAAAATATATAATAAAAAAATGCACAATGATATCACAGATATCCCATAATATAACATAAATGTATCAGATATGCAACCATAAACACAGATATACGGTAATACACGATTTCTATTAATGAAAGAAATGTACAGAGACTGTAAAAATACAGAGTGAAAGACTCGCTAGAATGGTGGCAGCTTATCTCTGAGAAGAGATGTGACGTTTACTCGCATTCACAAGAAGATGATTATAATTAGGCTCTGAAGGCCTTTTTACAATAAACAAGAATGCCAAAAATCCCTAGGCATCCAAAAACCTAACCCTAGGAGATGAAGTGCCAAAAGTCGTGTGGGCCTCATTTGGGTAAGTTAGTACATCAACTTCTCGGGGTCGTAACTTTTGCATACGATCTTCGTTTTAGCCACATGATTGCCTATTGGAAAGGTATTGTCGAGGAGATTAATTTTGGGGGATCAATCACGCTTTGGGGTATCATTGAGAAGCTCGATCCCTAAAAACCTTCATTTAGGCCCTCAAAATGGCCCTGGAAGATAAAACTGCTAAAAATACTAAAGTGCAAAATTGCCAGAAAACTGTTTTGAGCCAGTTAGAAAAAGTGGGTGGCCACCAATATCCACCTGGATCAATCATCCCTCCTTAGGAAGAAATGGTCTCCATTGCGTTGAGTACCCGGGGGAGACGAAAAAACGTTTGTTGAATTTGCATCTTGACGAGTTGTTTGCCTTGTTGGGGAAGTTCCATTGCTTTTCTTGTTGAAGGTTGTCATGAACATGTGGCTGGAAGGGTTGGACATTTTTAACCAGTCTAGCTACATGAAGTGCCTATGTGCAGAACAAATCTTTACACTTTTCTGCAATCTTGTCAACCCGTTTTTTTTGGATAGAAGGTGTTTGGGCCGAGGTTGTAGTGGTTGCAGTATCCTTCTATTCACCCTTTGAACAGATTGTGAGGAAGCTGAATTTTGTAGTATGAGATACTACCTTGCGGCACTGTTTAGGTGGAACAATAGTCAGAACTACCTATGGTATTCTGTAGAGATGACCCCCTAGAGAAACAATGACACTACGGGGTCGAGACTCATAAACAACACGACTTCTCCACATATATGGTTGGCCCAAAAGAACATCACAGACATATAGTGGGAAAACATCACATAATACTTCATCCTTGAAGGGTTGGATTCCATATGACAATAGACACTGCTAGCTAACATGAAGATCGCGTCCTTGGCGAAGACACTCGATGTTGTATGGTTGCAGGTGTGGTGTTGTCGATAATCTCAACTGTTGTGGGTATGGTTCTTCTAGATTTTGCTATCAACAATAAAATGCAGCAAGGTCCCCTTCACCCACATTTGTTAATGAAAAAGGAACTCCCCCTCTTCAGGATCTGTTGGTTCTTCTGTTTGAATTGTTGCATTCGCGACAATAGCAATAAGGTTTGTGTTAATGATCTGTCCTTTACCAGTATTTCTAGAATCAGATTATGAATCAAGGTTTGTATCTTTGTCTTTGATCTCGGCCACCAATGGCTATTTTGAGTGACATTCATCGGTGTTGTGCCAGGGGCCTTTGTGGAAATCTCACCATTTTCTGGTGTCCTTCTTTGTCTTCCCATAACCCTTATTTTCTTGTGGTTTGTTCTGGTTTTCGGGAGACTATTTCTTAGCGTCGTCTTTTTCATACTTTGGTTTTTGTGGATTTGCAGACCCGAACTCCCGTTTTTTCTAGTGATTAAATTTATGCTCAACTTTAACATCATATCGATATGCAACACCAAGTGATGAGATGTCCAGAAAATCCATTTCAGTTTGGATGTATCTGTGTAGAGCCCCACAGTATTTCAGAACCAAATGTCGTTCGAAGTATTTGATATCCATCTTGGTGTGCAAGGTATGGAAGGTATTGGTGAACTCTAAAACTTCTTGGCCCGTCTCTTGCTGCAGTGTGGTCCATCTCATGTACTGGTCCTCATAGTTTCCAACGGGGTAATATTGTTCCTTTACCGCATCCACAAAAAAATATCAAGTGGGCTCAGCCCCATATATTCTAGACTCCTCTATGGAACTCTGCTCCTAGTAAGTTTCCCACCAATGTTTGAAATGGTTGAGAGCTTTAAGGAGTGTGAAGAGGATCTTTTCTCTGATGGAAAATTTGTGAACAGATAAATAACCTTCTAGTAGATTTAACCATTTGTCTAAGGCTTCTCCATCTATCTGTCCTTCAAATATAGGAATATCAAAATTAACTTGTACGTTGAAAGGATAGGTGCTTCCAAAGTGGTTGTTTGATGAAGATGTGTCTGTTTCTATAGGAAATCATTGAAGGATGTAGGAAAAATTCTCCAACATTTCATCGCTCTGTCGTGTGAGATTTTGCTCAAGCAACAGACTGATAGGATCGTCTTCTCCATCAATTTTATTTTCTTCCACCATTGAGGGTTTCTTGGGTGTGAGAGAGTGATTTTCCTCAAGAGATGCAAGATCGAGACCCAAAATTCTATACTCGGACCTCGTCGGGGACATGCACTGAAAAACGATCAAGAGCAGCCTGCTCTGATACCACTGATCCGGATTATTTTCGACACGAAATGAGAGTAGAGATATAATAAAGAAATGTATAGAGATATCGCAGATATCAAATAATATAACATAAATGTATCATAGATGCAACCATAAACACATATATATATAGTCATACACAATTTCTATTGATGAAGGAAATGTACAAAGACTGTAAAAATACAAAGTGAAAGACTCGCTAGAATGGTGGCAGCTTATCTCTGAGAAGAGATGTGACAGCGACTCGCATTCACAAGAAGATGATTACAATGAGGCTCTGAAGTCCGTTTGACAATAAACAAGAATTCCAAAAATCCCTAGGCATCCAAAAACCTAACCCTATGAGATGAAGCGACATGTGGGCCCCGTTTGGGTAAGTTAGTACATCAACTTCCCGGGGTCGTAACTTTTGCATACGATCTCCGTTATAGGTGCATGATAGCCCATTGGAAAGGTATCATTGAGGATATTCATATTGGGGGCTCAATCATGCCTTTGGCTATCATTAAGAAGCTCAATCCTGAAAAACCTCCATTTAGGCCCTCAAAATGGCCCCGGAAGTTAAAACTACTAAAAATAGTAAATTGCCAAAATTGCTAGAAAACTGTTTTGAGCTAGTTGGAAAAGGTGGGTGGCCACCAATATCCACCTGGATCAATCCTCCCTCCTTAGGAATCAATGGTCTCCATTGCATTGAGTGCCCTAGGGAGAGGGAAAAGTGTTTGTTAAATCTGCATCTTGATGAGCTTCTTGCCTTGTTGGGGAAGTTGCATTGCTTTTCTTATTGAAGGTTGTCACGAACATGTGGTTGGAAGGGTTGGAACTTTTTAACCAGTTTGGCTACATGATTTTCCTGTGTGCAGAAGGAATATTTAAACTTTGCTACAATCTTATCGACCTGCTTCTTTTGGATAGAAGGTTATTGGGTCGAGGATGTAGTCATTGCAGTATCCTTTTGTTCACCCTTTGAACAGATTGTGAAGAAGCTGAATTTTGTAGTATGAGATACTACCTTGCAACACTCTTTAGGTGGAACAATAGTCAAAAATACCTCTGGTATTCTATAGAGATGACCCCTTAGAGAAACAATGACACTACAGGGTCAAGACTCATAAACAACATGGCGTCTCCACATATATGGCTGGCCCAAAAGAACCTCATAGACATCTAGTGGGGAAACATCACATAATACCTCATCCTTGAAGGGATGGATGCCATATGACAATCAACATGGATGGATAACATGGAGATCTCGTCCTTGGCAAAGCCACCCGATGTTCTATGGCTGCGGGTGTGGTGTTGTCGACAATCCCAACTGTTTGACGACCTCTATTGAGATGAGGTTCTTATGGCTTCCACTATCAACAATAAAATGCAGTGGGGTCCCCTTCACCCACATCTGTGAATGAAAAATGTGCTCCCCTTCTTCAGGATCTATTGGTTCTTCTGGTTGAATTTTTGCGGTCGTGAAAATAGCAGTGGGGTCTGCATCAATGATCTATCCTTTACCAATATTTTCATCATCAGATTCTGAATCAGGGTTGGGCTCCTTGTATTTGATCTTGGCCACCAATGACTATTTTGAGAGACATTCATCGATGTTGTGCCAAGGGATTTTGTGGAAATCGCGCCATTTTCCGGTGTCCTTCTTTGTTTTCCCGTGACCCTTCTTTTCCTGTGGCTTGGACTGGTTTTCGAGAGACTATTTGTTAGGGCCATCTTTTTCATACTTTGGTTGTTGTGGATTTGCAAACCCAAACTCCCATTTGTTCTGGTGCTTAAATTTCTGCTCAATTTTAATAGCATATCAATAAGAAGCACCCAGTGATGAGATTTCTAGAAAATCCATTTCAGCTTGGATGTATCTTTGTAGAACCCCACGGTATTTCAAAACCAAATATCATTCAGAGTCTTTGATACCCAGCTTGGTGCACAAGGTATGGAAGGTATTGGTGAACTCTGAAACTTATTGGCCCCTCTCTTGCCACAGTGTGGTCTGTCTCATGTATTGGTCCTCATAGTTCCCAACAGGGTAATAATATTTCTTTACCACATCCAGAAAAAAATCCCAAGTGGGCTCGGCCCCATATGTTGGAGTTACTTCACACACACCTAGGATTTATTTTTTCTAAGGTTTTTACTTGTTTATTAGTCATAATTAGTCATTATCTAGTCTTGTATATTTTAGGGGAGAATATTCCACCTGGAGAATATTCTCTTTCAGTTGGCACTTCAGTTTGACTAGTTGAGTTGAGTTTAGATGTTGCATTGGTTTTGTTAAGATGCAACATTGGGATCATCACCAACTCACTACTCTTTGTTCAGTCAGTTAACTGAAGACTAGTTGACTAGTTAACTTAGCTAGGTACCAATTTAGTCCCGTAACTGCTTGAGAGACTAGACTAGGTGGCAATTTACTCTCATAACTACTGGTGTGTGTCCAGTTCACTCTAGACCACCATTATGGCTCATTATTTACTCATTTATCCTATATATATTGTAAATTATTCACTCTTTGAGTGTGGAATATGGTTAATGAGAATTCTTCCATCCTTTCTATCTTGCTTTTTCTTTCTTAATTTCTCTCTGCAAATGTGTGTAGTATTTTATAGCTAGATCTATTCTTTGCAGGTTCAACACATTTAAATGGTATCAGAGCCGATGGAATGCTAAGAAAAATCTACACCAAATCATTTTTTGCAGGTACAAAAGATTGAAGACAACAAAAAGATGGATTATTCACAGGAAATACTTCTTATGCCTCATGACTATTTGGAATGGAAGCCAAAAAAAATTCTTCTGCTAAGATGCAAAGGATTATACCAAATTACTATGGCAATGGAAGTAGAGCCTGATTCTATTGATGAGAAAAATGACTTTCTCAATAGACAAGATATGGCCATAGGAAGTATCGACATGTTTGTTTCTCTCGAACTTTTCCATGAAGTATATGAAGAATCACAAGGATTAACTCCAAATGAATTATGGACCATATTGGAGGTTCTATTTGGGAATAAAGAATATTGTGAAGATTTCATGTAGGAGGTCGAACATATAGAGCCAGAAAAGAAGGCATCAGAAGATCAAGCCTCTTATTATGAAGAGACTTCTATAAAAGTATTTGCAGAAATTAGTATTCCAATAATTGAAGATGATGTCTACTCCATTTCAAATTTATTTTCTGAATTTCATGTGGAAGATATATGAAATGCATCTTAGGAGTCACATGAAGACACTTTTTCATGCACCATGCATGCATCTCAGGAGTCAAAAAGGGAGCCAAGCACATCAGACGCCATTCTGATATTTTCTGAGAAAAAATTGCAGAAACAAATTGGATATTTGAATTCCTCTCGGAAAAATATTGAATTTCAAAACAACAAATCGTCCGAAACGGAGTCCGAAGAGTGAAGTTATGATCGTTTTAAAATCAACAAAATTTCAATATTTTTCTAGAAACAACTGCACAGTTTTCAAAGTTTCATCCAAACTTTATTTGGATATTATTCATTACAAGAAGATAAAGTGGATATATGTGGAAATAACAATGATGCATATACTTCACCAGATCCGTGCAGACATCTACATCTTCAACAAAATCTTCAGAGAGCATAAATGTGCATAGTTGCGAGGTCTTCTTGGAGTGAAGGATATGGTTGCTTAGCAACTGCCTTTTGTTCCTTCTCATTTTTTATTTTATGCATTGTAATTTGAGGGGGGGGGGGTGTTGTTCCCATGAGGTTTTCCCTCTTTCCTCATTTAGTTCAGTGTATCTTTTGTATTTGGGTACCTAACATGGCCTCGTAGCCGGGACCAATTCTTTATTTTTACCATAGTGATGTCCAGGGGGGGTGTTGGAGTTACTTCAAACACACCTAGGATTTATTTTTCCTAAGGTTTTTACTTGTTTATTAGTCATAATTAGTCATTATCTAGTCTCCTATATTTTAGGGGAGAATATTCCACCTGTAGAATATTCTCTTTCAGTTGACACTTCAGTTTGACTAATTGAGTTGAGTTTAGATGTTGCATTGGTTTTGTCACGATGTAACATTGGGATCATCACCAACTCACTACTCTTTGTTCAGTTAATTAACTGAAGACTAGTTGACTAGTTAACTCAGTTAGGTGGCAATTCACTACCGTAACTGCCTGAGAGACTAGAATAGGTGACAGTTTACTCTCGTAACTATTGGTGTGTGTTCAGTTCACTCTATACCACCACTATGGCTCATTAGTTACTCATTTATACTATATATATTGTAAATTATTCACTCTTTGAGTGTGGAATACGGTTAATGAGAATTCTTCCATTCTTTCTATCTTGCTTCTTCTTTGTTAATTTCTCTTTGCAAATGTGTGTAGTATTTTCTAGCTACATTTATTATGTGTAGGTTCAACACATTTACACCATATATTCTAGACTCCTCTGTGGAACTCTGCTCCCAGTAAGTTTCCCACCAATGTTTCAAATGGGGGAGAGATTTAAAGAGTGTGAAGCTAATCTTTCTCTGTTGGAAAATTTGTGAACAGAGAAATAAACTTCTAGCAGATTTAACCATTTGTCTAGGGATTCTTCATCTATCTATCCTTCAAATATAGGAATATCAAAATTAAATTGTACCTTGAAAGGAGAGGTTCTTCCAAAGTGGCCACTTGATGAAGATGTTCATGTTTCTATCGATAGGCATTGAAGGATGTGGGAAAAATTCTCCATCATTTCGTCCCTCTGTCGTGTGAAATACCCAACTTGCTATACTCGGACCTCACTGGGGACATGTACTGAAAAATGATCAAGAGCAGCCTACTTTGATACCACCGATCTGGATTAATTTCGACACAAAATGAGAGCGGGGATATAATAAAGAAATGAACAGATATATCAAAAATATCCAATAATATAACATAAACGTATCATAGATGCAACCGTAAACACAAATATATAGTAATACATGATTTCTATTAATGAAAGAAATGTACAGAGACTGTAAAAATACAGAGTCAAAGACTCACTAGAATGGTGGCAGCTTATCTCTGAGAAGCAATGTGACGGCTACTCGCACTCACAAGAAGATGATTACAATGAGGCTCTGAAGACCTTTTTACAATAAACAGGAATTCCAAATATTCCTAGGCATACAAAAACCTAACCCTAGGAGATGAAGCGCCAAAAGTCATGTGGGCCCCATTTGGGTAAGTTAGTACATCAATTTCCCGGGAACGTAACTTTTCCATACGATCTTCATCTTAAGCGCATGATAGCCCGTTGGAAAGGTATCGTCGAGGAGATTCATTTTGGGGGCTCAATCATGCCTTTGGCTATTATTGACAAGATCAATCCCAAAAAACCTTCATTTAGGCCCTCAAAATGGCCCCGGAAGTTAAAAGTGCTAAGAATAGTAAATTGCCAAAATTGCCAGAAAATTGTTTTGAGCCAGTTGGAAAAGGTGGGTGGCCACCGATATACACTTGGATCAATCCTCCTTCCTTAGGAAGCAATGGTATCCATTGCGTTGAGTGCCCGGGGGAGAGGAAAAATCATTTGTTGAATCTGCATCTTGATGAGTTGCTTGCCTTGTTGAGGAAGTTGCACTGCTTTGCTTGTTGAAGGTTGTCACGAACATGTGGCTGGAAGGGTTGGACATTTTTAACTAGTCTGACTACATGAAGTGCTTGTGTACAGAAGGAATCTTTACACTTTGCTGCAATCTTGTGAACCCGCTTTTTTTTGGATAGAAGGTGTTTGGGCCAAGGCTGTAGTGGTTGTAGTATCCTTATGTTCACCCTTTGAACATATTGTGAAGAAGTTGAATTTTGTAGTATGTGATACTACCTTGTGGCACTATTTAGGTGGAACAATAGTCATAACTACCTCTGGTATTATGTAGAGATGAACCCCTAGAGAAACAATGACACTACGAGGTCGAGACTCATAAACAACATGGTGTCTCCACATATATGGTTGGCCCAAAAACACATCACATACATCTAGTGGGGAAACATCACATAATACCTCATCCTTGAAGGTATGGATGCCATATGAAAATTGACACTGCTGGCTGACACGGAGATCTGATCCTTGGCAAAGCCACCCGATGTTGTATGGCTATGAGTGTGGTGTTGTCGACAATCCCAACGATTTGACGAACTCTACTGAGATGAGGTTCTTATGGCTTCCACTATCGACAATTAAATGCAGCGAGGTCCCCTTCACCCACATCTGTGAATGAAAAAGGTGCTCCCCCTCTTCAGGATCTGTTGGTTCTTCTAGTTGAATTGTTGTGGTTGCGACAATAGTAGTGGGGTTTGCATCAATGATCTGTCCTTTACCAGTATTTTAAGAATTAGATTCTGAATAATGGTTTGGCTCCTTGTCTTTGATATCGGCCACCAATGACTATTTTGAGCGACATTCATCAGTGTTGTTCCAGGGGATTTTGTGGAAATCGCACCATGTTCCATTGTCCTTCTTTGTCTTCCCATGACCCTTCTTTTCCTATGGCATGGACTGGTTTTCAGGAGATTTTTTTTTAGGGTCGTCTTTGTTATACTTTGGTTGTTGTGGATTTGCAGACCCGAACTCCCATTTGTTCTGGTGCTTAAATTTTTGCTCGATTTTAACAACATATTGATAAGCAGCACCGAGTGATGAGATGTCCAGAAAATCTATTTCAGTTTGGATGTATCTATGTAGAGCCCCACGGTATTTCAAAACCAAATTTCATTCGGATTATTTGATACCGAGCTTGGTGTGGAAGGTATGGAAGGTATTGGTGAACTCTGAAACTGCTTGGCCCCTCTCTTGCCATAGTGTGGTCCATCTCATGTGTTGGTCCTCATAGTTGCCAACAGGGTAATATTGTTCCTTTACCACATCCACAAAAAAATCCCAAGTGGGCTCAACCCCATATATTCCATACTCCTATGTAGAACTCTTCTCCCAGTAAGTTTCCCACCAATGTTTGACATGGGGGAGAGCTTTAAGGAGTGTGAATTTGATCTTTTCTCCGTCGGAAAATTTGTGAACAGAGAAATAACCTTCTAGCAGATTTAACCATTTGTCTAGGGCTTATGTATCTATCTGTCCTTCAAATACAGGAATATCAAAATTAACTTGTACCTTGAAAGGCGAGTTGCTTGCAAAGGGGTCGCTTGATGAAGATGTGTCTATTTCTATAGGCAGGCGTTGAAGGATATGGGAAAATTTCTCCATCATTTTGTCCCTCTGTCGCGTGAGAGATTTCTCAAGCAACAGACTGATAGGATCGTTTGCTCCGTCATTTTTATTTTCTTCCACCATTGAGGGTTTCTTGGGTGTGTGAGAGAGATTTTCCTCAAGAGAGAAAATCTCAAGACCCAACTTGCTATACTCATACCTCATCGGGGAAATGCATTGAATAATGATCAAGAGTAGCCTGCTCTGATACCACTATTTTGGATTATTTTCGTCACGAAATGAGAGCGGAGATATAATAAAGAAATGCACAGAGATATCGTAGATATCCAATAATATAACATAAATGTATCATAGATGGAACCATAAATATATAGATACAGTAATACACGATTGTTATTAATGAAATAAATGTACAGAGACTGTAAACTACAAAGTGAAAGACTCGCTAGAATGGTGGCAACTTATCTACGTGAAGAGATGTAACGGCTACTCGCATTCACAAGAAGATGATTAAAATGAGGTTCTGAATGCCTTTTTACAATAAAAAGGAATGCCAAAAATCCCTAGGCATCGAAAAACCTAACCCTAGGAGATGAAGCGCCAAAATTCATGTGGGCCCCATTTGGGTAAGTTAGTACATCAACTTCTAAAGGTCATAACTTTTGCATACGATCTACGTTTTAGGCGCATGATATCCGGTTGGAAAGGTATCATCGAGGAGATTCATTTTGGGGGCTCAACCATTCCTTTTATATCTATGAGAAACTCAATCCTGAAAAACCTTCATTTAGGCCCTCAAAATAGCCCCAGAAGTTAAAACTGCTAAAAATAGTAAATTGCCAAAATTGCCAGAAAACTGTTTTGAGCTAGTTGGAAAAGGTGGGTGGCCACTGATATACACCTGGATCAATCCTCCCTCCTTAGGAAGCAATGGTGTCCATTGTGTTGAGAGCCCGGGGGAGAGGGAAAATCATTTGTTGAATCTTCATCTTGATGAGTTGCTTGCCTTATTGAGGAAGTTGCACTGCTTTGCTTGTTGAAGGTTGTCACGAACATGTGGCTGGAAGGGTTGGAAATTTTTAACCAGTTTGGATACATGAAGTACCTGTGTGTAGAAGGAATCTTTATACTTTGCTGCAATCTTGTCAACCCGCTTTTTTTGGATAGAAGGTGTTTGGGCCGAGGCTGTAGTGGTTGTAGTATCCTTTTGTTCACCCTTTGAACATATTGTGAAGAAGTTGAATTTTGTAGTACCTTGCGGCACTGTTTAGGTGGAACAATAGTCGGAACTATATCTGGTATTCTGTAGAGATGAACCCCTAGAGAAACAATGACACTACGAGGTCGAGACTCATAAACAACATGGTGTCTCTACATATATGGTTAGCCCAAAAGAACATCACAGACATCTGGTGGGGAAACATCACATAATACCTCATCCTTGAAGGGATGGATGCCATATGACAATCGACACTGTTGGTTGACACGGAGATCTCATCCTTGGAAAATCCACCCGATGTTGTATGGCTATGAGTGTGGTGTTGTCAACAATCCCAACTATTTGACGAACTCTGCTAAGATGAGGTTCTTCTGGCTTTCGCTATCAACAATCAAATGCAGCGGGGTCCCCTTCACCCACATCTATGAATGAAAAAGGCGCTCCCCCGCTTTAGGATTTGTTGGTTCTTCTAGTTGAATTGTTGTGGTCACGACAATAGTAGTGGGGTTTGCGTCAATGATATGTCCTTTACCAGTATTTTAAGAATTAGATTCTGAATCATGGTTTGGCTCCTTGTCTTTGATCTCAGCCACCAATGACTGTTTTGAGAGACATTCATCGGTGTTGTTCCAAGGGATTTTTATGATCTCAGCCACCAAAGAGAGACAAGCTCAAGACCCAACTTTCTATACTCGTACCTTGTCGGGGACATGCACTGAAAATTGATCAAGAGCAACCTACTCTGATACCACTGATCCGGATTATTTTTGGCATGAAATGAGAGCAGAGATATAATAAAGAAATGCACAAAGATATCGTAGATATCCAATAATATAACATAAATGTATCATAAATGAAACCATAAACACAGATATACAGTAATACATTATTTCTATTAATGAAAGAAATGTACAGAGACTGTAAAAATACAGAGTGAAAGACTCGTTGAATGGTGGCAACTTATCTATTAGAAGAGATGTGACGTCTACTCACATTCACAAGAAGATGATTACAATGAGGCTCTGAAGGAATTTTTACAATAAACAGGAATGCCAAAAATCCCTAGGCATCCAAAAACCTAACCCTAGGAGATGAAGCACCAAAAGTCATGTGGGCCCCATTTGGGTAAGTTAGTACATCAACTTCTCAGGGTCATAACGTTTGCATACGATCTCCATTTTAGGCGCATGATAGCCCGTTGGAAAGGTATCTTAAAGGAGATTCATTTTGGGGCCTCAATCATTCCTTTTCTATCAATGAGAATCTCGATTCTGAAAAACCTTCATTTAGGCCCTCAAAATGGCCCCAGAAGTTAAAACTACTAAAAATAGTAAATTGCCAAAATTGTCAGAAAACTGTTTTGACCCAGTTAGAAAAGGTGGGTGGCTACCGATATACACCTGGATCAATCCTCCCTCCTTAGGAAGCAATGGTATCCATTGAATTGAGTGCCCAGGGGAGAGGGAAAATCATTTGTTGAATCTACATCTTGATGAGTTGCTTGCCTTGTTGAAGAAGTTGCATTGCTTTGCTTGTTGAAGGTTGTCACGAACATGTGGCTGGAATTTTTGGGCCTTTTTAACCAATCTGGCTACATGAGGTGTGTGTTTGCAGAAGGAATATTTACACTTTGTTGCAATCTTGTCGACCTGCTTCTATTGGATAAAAGGTGTTTGGGCCAAGGTTGTAGTGGTTGCAGTATCCTTTTGTTCACCCTTTGAACAGATTGTGAAGAAGCTAAATTTTGTAGTATGAGATACTATGTTGCGAAACTATTTCAGTGGAACAATAGTCGGAACTACCTCTGGTATTCTGTAGAGATGACCCCCTAGAGAAACAATGACACTGCGGGGTCAAGATTCATAAACAACATGGTGTCTCCACATATATGGTTGGCCCAAAAGAACATCACAGACATCTAGTGGGGCAACATCACATAATACCTCATCCTTGAAGGGATGGATGCCATATGACAATCAACACTGATGGCTGACACAGAGATCTCGTCTTTGGCAAAGCCACCCGATGTTGTATGGTTGTGGTTGTGGTGTTTTCGACAATCCCAACTGTTTGATGACCTCTACTAAGATGAGATTCTTCCGGCTTCCGCTATCAACAATAAAATGCAGCGGGGTCCCCTTCACCCACATCTGTGAATGAAAAAGACACTCACCCTCTTCAGGATCTGTTGGTTCTTCTGGTTGAATTTTTGTGGTCACGACAATAGAATTGGGGTATGCGTCAATGATTTGTCCTTTACCAGTATTTTCAGAATTAGATTCTGAATCAGGGTTCGTCTCCTTGTCTTTGATCTTGGCCACCAATGAATGTTTTGAGCGACATTCATCGGTGTTGTTCCAAGGGATTTTGTAGATCTCGGCCACCAAAGAGAGACAATATTGAGACCCAACTTTCTATACTCATACCTCGTCGGGGACATGCACTTAAAAACGATCAAGAGAAACCTGCTCTGATACCACTGATCCGGATTATTTTTGGCACGAAATGAGAGCAGAGATATAATAAAGAAATGCATAGAGATATCGTAGATATCAAATAATATAACATAAATGTATCATAAATGAAACCATAAACACAGATATACAGCAATACATGATTTCTATTAATGAAAGAAATGTATAGAGACTATAAAAATACAGAGTGAAAGACTCGTTGAATGGTGACAGCTTATCTCTTAGAAGAGATGTGATGGCTACTCACATTCGCAAGAAGATGATTACAATGAGGCTCTGAAGGCCGTTTTACAATAAACAGGAATGCCAAAAACCCTAGGCATCCAAAATCCTAACCCTAGGAGATGAAGCACTAAAAGTCATGTGGGCCCCGTTTGGGTAAGTTAGTACATCAACTTCCCGGGGTCGTAACTTTTGCATACGAACTTCGTTTTAGGCACATGATAGTTCGTTGGAAAGGTATCATTGAGGAGATTCATTTTGGGGAATCAATAATTCCTTTGGATATCATTAAGAATATTGATCCCGAGAAACCTTCATTTAGTCCCTCAAAATGGCCTCGAAAGTTAAAACTGCTAAAAATAGTAAATTGCCAAAATTGCCAGAAAACTGTTTTGAGCCAGTTGGAAAAGATGGGTGGCCACCAATATCCACCTGGATCAACATCCTTTCTCGTCTCGAAGGAACTTTTCTCAAGGACCCTATGAATGGGTTATACATGAAGAGGTTTTACCCATAAAACTCACCAAACTATTTTGAAGGGTCTCTTCAATGTACATATCATGCTCATTGTTGTATCACCTGTATATATTTTTTATCTTATTTCAAATCCTAATTCCCTTCATATTTTGTTTTTTTTGTACTTTATTTCTTTATCAAATGAACCATTCTATAGTTTATGACATTGGCTATATCGATGGTGCTAGTTGATGGACTCAGAATCTCACATCGACAACTTTGGCCATTTACACCAAGTAGAATATGTTGTTATGATCTGTCTTTTGGCTCATGTTGTTCACCTTCACATTTATCACCTTAGGGTGTTCCTAGGTTCTTAGATCATTGTATTGCAGTTAAATAATGTATATCACATGCTCAATCATTTCTTATTGAGAAAGTACGTGGAAGTTAGACTTCTATCTCGAAATTTTGAATCCATTACATTCAAACACATTCCTAGAAGTCAAAACCAAGTTGCAGACCATGTTGCTAATGATATTCTAGATTGGTGTTTATCATATTAAATCAATTCATTGTTTCTCACAATCATACATATATTCATTAGAGATTCATTCGCAAACACATAAATACACTAGAAAATGAGACACCATATATATATATATATATATATATATATATATATATATATACAGTAATCAATTTCAAAAAATGGGGTACAATACAAAGGGCCAACCCTCACTACACACTACATTCATGGTCAAAAATAAAATAAAAAATGGGGGGATTTTCCCCTATACAAGTATCATACAAAAAATATGGGCCTCGCCCATACATATCACAAAGCACCTATGGTGCCTCCAACTCAAGCAATCCACCAGTAGTGGGCATTGCTAGTGGTCCCTCTGTTGGTGTTCCTCTGTTAGGTGGTTCTCCTCTAGCCAATAGTACACCACTAGTGGGTGGTCCCAAATTTCCTTTGAAGGAGACACCAAAAATTACAACTTGTATCATGATTGGTCAGTACTAAAGGATAAATCCTCCACACATAGCTCAAGGACCTACTCAGCCTAGCTCTAGATCCAGCGTGCATTAGCTACACCCTCCAATACTCAGTCCAAGTGTCCATGAAAATCATCAATATACCTCTACAGATCTCGGTCACATCTTGGTGGGGCATGTGAAGGCCCTAGCCACACATCATCTCGATGTTGGTGTTTTCCATCTCTAGCATTACACTCAAGGGCCTTAGTCGCATGATCACATACAATGGTTTCCTCATGTCCTCGCAACCTAATATCTGCAAACACAAACATGGTTACTCATCACTAATATGTCATAAAATATTACATAAATCATACAACCATACAACAAGAAATGAAACATTCTCACCTTATCGATCTTGTTAGCATCGGAAGTCACCCTCGGATTGCTTGCAGGAGCAGAGCCCAACGCCCATCAGTTTTTATTGTCATGATTTGTTTAATGGGGTGATCAAATGGGTAAAGACTCAAGAAGATATAGCTTTAACTCAGGAAAATGGGCCTGGTATGTAGAAAGCAAGGGAGGTCTTGATCCAACTTCTGTCATTAAGTTGATTAAAGGGTGGTAGATGGAAGACTTGTGAGAAGGGTGAGCAAGACTACCTTGGGCAATAGGCCTTCGGAAGCTTGAAGAAGAAAAACTCAGAAGCCAAGATCCTCTTGGTCCAGAGTTTCAAGGAGCTGAAGGGTGACTCGACTGGATCCTCCAATTCCAAGCCATTCCAGTGCTAAGAAAACACAAGAACTGATTAGAAACGTTGCGACTGTTGTAGTGATCCAACCTACATCATCCTACAACAACGCAACTCAACTGGATCCTCCAATTCCGAGATGTTCTAACGTAGTAAACAAAGAGATGGAAAAAGAGGCTAACATCCATAAAGTAAGAAGTCTCAAATGCCTTATACATTAATCAGAGTAACCAACGCTTCATAAAAAATTTACAATCAGGATATTTTCTCAACCATCGATAGATACCCAAATGGAGAAAACGCCTGTTATCACTCCAGGAAACTACTTAGGGTTGTAAGCTAAGTATGCCTGGTAACTTAAGAATTGAATACTTTTCAGTAGGTGGATCAATGGGATACTAAGATAGCACAATGGAT
>JZKD02S1741030.1:735569-756219 GCA_000966675.3 Picea glauca | reverse complement strand
TGCCAACATCATACTGATGTCAACATGACACGTGTCACATCCTGCTCATGACACGTGTCACATCCCTCTAATGCCATGTATGTTGTACGGATGTTTTTGTCATCTGTACTGATGTTGATGTCAGTAGTACAGATGTTGACTCACCCCCTTAGTAACTGGGCAAGGCTGACCAAAAATTCACCACGAATATATTTCGATCCGTAAGTCAGTTTGACGAGACATTTGTGTCATTGGAAATATTGTGACACACTCTTCCCGATGATGTCATTTTTACTGAGTTGTGAGAACTTTGAATTTTTCCCCTTTCTCTGTCTAATAAGGCCATTTTGAGTGTCCTGAGTTTCTTCTGAAAGTTCTGATTTGTTCTTAGTCTTCTCTGGATCTTTTTTGGATCATGCCTTCCCGCTGAGAGCTTTTAGGACCACCAAAATCTTTCATCAATCAACAGATAAGTGAGGGAAGAGTTCCCTCACCTTTTCCTTCTCAATCCACTTTTCCTTGCTTGGATGTGTGCCCTTTAAGCCTACTCAAAGATAATCAACATAACCCCTGTGTGAATTACTCATCCTGCTATCCAGGACGATATCTTCCTTTAACTCATCCAAGTACTTAGGAGAAAATTCATCAACTAAAGGTATTGAAACTTCCTCATCTTGATCCATGATCATGGGTGTCTAAAAAATTTTCAATTTTCTACATTTACAATGGAGTAAATCTGCATATACATTGGAAAATCTAGATGAAAATCATTGGTACCACTTTTATCCAAGATACTAAAGGGTCCATAATGAATGCGCTTGATTTTCTTGCCTTCACCTTTCAATCTCTCCTTGTGTATCTGAATCCATACCCAGTATCCAACCTGGAACTGATGATCAACCATGTGCTTGTCATGCCAAGCTTTATACTATGCTTGACTTTTCTCCAATTGTTCCCTGACTCCTTGGTGCACTTGTTGGATCCTCTGGATGAACTTGTGAGATCTGTCCTCTTTTATTTCTTTATTTGCATCAACATATCTCCCATACATCAAGTCCAAAGTAACTTTAGGTAGGTACCCAAAACATGTCTCAAAAGGAGAAATCTGAGTGGAGGAATGTAAGGCTCGGTTGTAAGCATGTTGTACATAGGGTATATGTTCATCCCATAACTTGGGATGTTTGTTGCAATATCCTCGAAGAAAAAGTACCATTATTCGGTTTACAACCCTTGTCTGTCCATCAGTCTATGGATGGAAAGAATTGCTCCTCTTCAATTTGGTGTCCATCATTCTCCACAAGATTGTCCAAAAATCCCCAAGGAATCGAGTATCTTGATCCAAGATAATGGATGTGGGTAACCCAAAGTGAACCCAAACATACTAAAATAAGAGATTAACAGTCTGCTCAATAATGATCTTCTTTTTACATGGAATCAAGTTACACATCTTGCTGAACCTATCCACTACAACATACAAATAGTCATGACCCCCTTTTGACATTGGTAAACCCCCTACAAAATCCATGGAGATACTTTCCCATGGATGGGATGGAACATGAAGTGGTAAGTATAGCCCCAATTTTCTATTAATGGGCTTACAAGTAGAACATGTCACACACCCCTTTACATATTTGGTTACAATTGCTTTCATTCGAGGCCAGTAACAAAACCTATGCAAATGAGCCATAGTTTCTCCTACCCCAAAATGCCCAGACACAAGAGAAGTGTGAGCTTCTCGTATTACATGGACTCGTTCACTTGTAGGAATACATAGCTTTCCAAGATGGTAGAGTAGTTTTCCGTACAGACAATAGTTCTCTACCTATGCATCATGGGTTAGCTTCTCATATACTTATTTAAAATCTTCATCAATGGCATATTGTTCCACATAGCTATCATGAGATAAAGAAGTATTCTTCAAAATAATAGAAGCAACAATAGGAGGTCTAGAAAGCATATTAGCTACTTTGTTACTTGTACCCTTTTTGTTTGATTACCAAATGAAATTGTTGTAGGAAACCCATCCATCTCTAGTTTCGAGATTGTTTCAGTTTGGTCTGTGCTTGGAGATACTGTAAGGGTTGGTGATCTATATGTATGATTGTTTCCCTCTCTAACAAGTAGTGTTTCCATTTCTTTACTCTTTGAATTAATTCATACAACTCTTTATCATATGTAGGATAGTTAACAACAACTTGGTTAAAAGTTTCATAGTGGTAATAGATAGGCTTACAATATTGCAGCAATACTACACCCATGGCATATTCGCTGGCATATGTTTTGATCTCAAAAGGTTGTTGAAGATTTGGTAGTGATAATATAGGTGTGATATTTATCTTCTCCTTCAAAGTGTCAAAAGAGTTTTGTTGCTTTCCTTCCCACTGAAAAGTGTTCTTCACACTCGTTAAGGCATGCAAAGGATTTTCTATAAAGGAGAAGTTTGAAATGAACCTCTCAATATTGAACTGCACCTAAGAAGCTTTGGACCTCAGTTTCACTTTTTGGCTCGGGCCAATTTACAATTACATCAATCTTGGAATGATCAATTTTGAATTGTCCTCCTCCTACAATATGACCTAAGTATACAAGTGCAGTCTTGCCAAATTCATTTTACATAAAAAAATTCCCTTTGAAAAGTATCCAATACTTGTTTTACATGCCTCACATGTTCATCCCAAGTCCCGCTAAAAATAAGAATTTCATCTAAATATACAATCACAAAATCATCTAGGAAAGGCCCGAATACATCATTCATAACGCACATGAAAGTTGCCATAGCATTACAAAGCCCAAACAACATAACTAACCACTCAAACAATCCATTTTTGGTTTTAAAGGTAGTCTTCCATGCATCTTGTTATGCAACCCTCATTTGATGGTATCCACTGCACAAATCCAACTTAGTGAAATAAAAAACATTCTTTAATTGATCAAGTAAATCATCTATACGAGGAAGAGGGTATCGATTTTTCACCGTGATTTTATTTAAGGTCTGATAATCGATAGACATTCACCATGTGCCATCTTTCTTTGGCACCATCATGATTGGAGATCCATAAGGAGATGAACTGGACCTGATGACCCCTTGATCCAATAAGCCTTGTACTTTCTTATTGATCTCTACCATCTCCACAACTGACATCTTGTACATGCCCACATTAAAAAGAGGAGAATCCTGCTGAAGATGTATCTCTTGTTGGATTTCCCTCTTAGGAGGTAATCCATCTAGTTCCTGGAAAATATCATCATACTTAGAAGCAATATCAATTAATTATTTCTTATGAGAAGGATCGCATCCTTGGAAAGTGTCAGATGTCCCGACATCTTTCTCTCTTACGACCATGAGTACATATCTCTTATTAGTGTTTATGAGCCTCTTCATTTGACCTGCACTAACAAGTGTTGTGTTTACCCTTATGTTGTGAGCTCTAACAATATATTCCACTCCCCCTTTAGTAATGTGGTACTTTTTCTCATAATGAATGAAGACTGCTTTTCTATCATAAAGATAAGGACTTCCCAACACTATGCCACATATATCAAGTGATACAACATCCAAATCCACTTCATCAATCAACTTTGAAGAAAAAGCAAATCTGACCCTACATTGTTTGGTGACATTAAGTTTTTCTTTATCACATACCCAACCAAGAGGACAAGGCTTTGGATGTGGTTTCATTTCAAGACCCATATTTTTGACAAGTGCTTCAGATATCAAGTTTACTTGGGAACCCGAATCAAATAATGTATCTATATTAGTGTGTTTAGATACAACTCTTATGTGAAATAATTCATTCCTCTTTCATTCATCCTCATGAGATTTATTATTGGAATTTGAACTAGCATGAAGGGAATCTTTACCTTGTACTCCAACCGTTGTGATCTTTCCTTCGTCTCCTTAATTGGAACCAAGATCTTGTTGCACTGTAGTAACGTTTTTTGTCTTCCCCTTTCCACTGAATTGTTTCGCTCTCTTCTCTGGATGCAGTTTCCAACAATGTTCATCATCGTGACTGCTCTTCTTGCAATGAGTGAAATATGGCTTTCCTCCTTCTCTTGTCACTGTGGAGGTCTTCTTGTCCTTCCTTTTAAACTTCTTAAAAGGCTTATGTGGGAGATTGGAAGGTTTCTTTGTGGGATATTCTTGAACATGATTTCCCATGTTCTCAAGGTGAGCGGCTTGTACACAAACTTCATCAAGACTAGTGGGGTTAAACAAGAGAAAAGTATGATGAATATAACTTTGAAGTGCACCAATATATTTTATTAAAGTTTCATAAGAATCCAAAGGAATTTTTAATGCTGGAGATTTCTTCATAAATTCTTCTGTCAAACTTTGTACAGTTTTACCTTTTCTTTGCCTTAAAGTTTGTCATTCCATCATTGTTTTTTGTAAATAACCCAATGGATAAAATTGTGTCCTTATCGCTGATTTAAATTTCAAAAATTAGGAAAGAAGATTACCACAATTACTTCTATCCTGAAGTTTTCTCTCCCACCGTACAAGAGTGGTTCCTTCCAACCTAAGAGAAGCCAGTTGCACTTTAACTTCCTCTTCATCAATATGTTGAACACGGAAATATATTTCAACCCGTCAGATCCAATTATCAACCTTTTCAGGATTAACATCTCCATTAAACATAAGTAAAACAAATTTTACATCAATATTTAATAATGGTTTCTTAAAAGAGGTTTTATGGCTAGAATGATGAGAAAGATGAGAACGCTCAGAGGAAGAAGAAATAAAACTTGATGGTGAATATGGAGGCTCGAGAGGGTCTCCTCCAGCGCCTTGTTTTACTGAAGCATCATCATCAACATGTGATCCCTTTGTCTTCCCTTTATTATTCATCCTCTTATCATAGTCTCCATACATTCGTTCGACCATTTCTGACATGCAATAAAATACCATATGATCACGGGTTTTCATTGGGCATTTTCCCACTAACACATGGCAGCCCATGACTAGGCCATGTGGTAGTCACCTATTGGACCATGTCAACCATTGTACAATTAGCCTGCCATGTCAGCACCACGCCATTGTACGGATGCCACTTCATCATCCAACTCAGCCTACTACATCACTGTATGGACTATACGAACAACCACATGGAGAAATCTTATTGGTTCACTGAATGGCCCATAAATGCCAAATATGGGTTACATGTGGCAGGATTTGGTGTTTCCACATCACCATTTTGATGTCATGCTGACGTCAGCATGACATGTGTCACCTCCTACTCATGCCACATATATTGTACAGATGTTGATGTCAGCAGTATGGATGTTGATTCATCCCTGTTCCAATTGGGCTAGGTTAACCAAACTTTGACCACGAATATCTTTCGAAATGTAACTCCATTTGATGATCCATTTGCGTCGTTAGAAATATTGTGACATGCTCTTTGTGATGATGTCATTTTCAATGAGTTTTGATAAATTTTAATTTTTTCCCTTTCTCTGTCTGTTGAGGTCATTTTGAGCATCGTGAGTTGCTTCTGCGAGTTATGAGTTGTTCTTAGTATTCTATGGATCCTTTTTGGATCACCTATGTTATGCAATGTATATGAACATATTATACCTGTGTCGGTCAACATAGATATATCTTGATTTCCCATGTTGTTTTCCCTTGTTTTCATGAAAAGGGGGTCGTATGACCATCTGTACAACCCTAAGAAAAAAAATTAAAAATTCAAAAGGCATGAGGAGGTCAAGACCCCTTACTTGGATCTCTTGTAATAACAATTCGATATCCCATGGTCACATAATGAATCTTGATCTCTCGCTGATCATTCAGAGCCACATCAATGCTCATCACAACAAGTACAAATGAGGTGGCATTGTGGATCCCCACTACCATTTATATGCCCCAAAATCAAACTTTTGGTCACTTGTGTTGGAGCTCAACAACTATGTTTTACAAACATTTTGCACCATTGGGATTCTTATTCTCTAATTTACACAGTGATATGGTATTATTTACATTTTCCACAGGGTCTCATCATGGATCCCACATGTTGGACATGCATTTTGCAAATAATATATATAAAAATACTAATAATAGAAGAAGTGCACAGAAGAAGAAGAAAGATTTAGGAGTGTGTAGTTGAGGCACATCCAAGAGTATAGTGCATAGAGAGAAGAATAAATAAGAGCGAAATAAAACAAAGGAATAAAGAAGGAGAAGAAAGTGGGCGAAAATGAAAGATGATAGCCTGAGGTGCTAAAGATATAAGGACGTGCAAAAGCAGGAAAAGAAGCATGCAGATGGAAAAGAAGGTGAAAACAACCCAAAAAACAAGTTAACTTGAGTTATCATGTATTGTAATAGGGTTTTGGGATGAACAAAGTAGGTTTTTAAGCCCTGAAATTTATGTATAAATAGGCAATAGGTTGGGAGCATAGGGGTTCCTCCTTTTTGAGTTATTTCTGTTCTATTGGGGAAGAGGAATGATAGGATAGGTGGAGAAGGAAAGAGTTAATTTATGAATGCTAAGGAAATGAGAGAGAGAGAGAGAGAGAGAGAGAGAGAGAGAGGCTTGATGGCTAGGCTAGGAGAAAGGAAATATAACCATGATGTATCTTTGTAAGTGCAATATGCAATCCTGAAGCAATTACCAAACACATAATAAAGAAGTCATTCATTGTGAATGTAGCCTAGAGTTGGGTGAACCATGTTAACTCATGTGTTAAATGTCTTTTGTGTGATTATTCATGGACTCTGTCTAAATTCTTATTAGAGTAGATGTGTCTTATCTGTAATCACTATGAAACTGGTATGAATGTTACAGTAATGGTTTTATGTTGCATCTGGAATATAATGGTAATACGAGTATGAACTCACTAAGTAGCTAATAAAGAAAAAATATAGAACAATGCGCAAAAAACCAATAAGTAAGAATGAATAGAATAATCACCTCCCATTCCCTCACTACTGTAGAAACCTGGTTAGTCCCAATAGATACCTCAGGTGACACTTCATCTGTACATGCAGGTGATGCCGAAAGGGTTTTTGTTTGAAGGGTTTTGTTGGTCAAAGATAACTTGAACCTAGGGTATTACAACCACAAGCAGTACCAACAAATGGTTTCATTGTCAGGACCTAGAATTTGCGATTGAGAGAATGTTTTGGAGGTCGAATAAGAGAGAGATATCAGAATGGTTGGAAAGGAAGGAACATGAGTTTTCTTGAAAAGAGAACATAAATACTTGAATGAGTAATGAATAATGGATGCAAAGATATGTTTAAACAAAACTGCATGAAATTTTCTTTGGCAAATTTCCAATCATCTTGACATAGTGGTTAGAAATATTAGTGGAGAAACTGCAGCACCGAGGAATTAGACTTCTCATTTGGTAAGACAACTAAATTATGTAAGTAATCCAACTACTAATGTAGTTTATTTCTAGTTGGATAGTATATTAGGAGGCTATATTACAGAATTTGTAGTAGATTGTACCGAGTCATACAATATTGCAGAAAGGGGCTTCTTCAAAGGTCCACACAAAAGGTTCATAAAATCATTAGGTACATCGATAAAGATGTTGTTATGTAACAAGTGTGTGATGAAAATGGAGTCTCAATGCTAAGGGTCTTTGTACACATAGGGGAACTGGGGGATGACAAGAAGATAGTTTAAGAACAAGAGAGAGTGAAGGAATTGATGAAGTAGGAAGGGAGGGACTCGAGATGTAGAGGACTGAAGAGGGTATACCAAAGGAAGAATATGAGTTTGGAGTATTTCGTGGAGGAATGAGGTACAAGAGGAAAAAGACCAGGGTTGAGAAAGGAGAGTCAAGCAATGAACAAGAGGGGAGAGAACAGTGTGCAATAGTTCGAATCACGGAGGCACTACACATAAGAGGAGAGGAAGAGGGGTCACAGTCCAGTCCAATAATAGAAGAGTCATTAAGTCCTACTTAGACTGGATCCTGTGTAGAATCCACGAAACCATGTGTGTCACCACAATCATAGATAACTGTTGAAGACTTATCAAAAGAACTTATAGTTAGCATGGGAGGAAAGAGTAGTACCAATCAAAGTAGTGGGAGCAGTGCGCTGAGTCCGAGTCAACCAACATCACCAAGAGGAGGGACTACACAAAGCAGCATGGTAGGGGTAGACAACACCCTCACACTAGGGATTTGGTGTTGAGGGGGGCTCTTAGGCCCTAACATTCATCAAATATATGTTATTAGACATTATACTACATGTTAATATGTAATAAAGCAAGAATATATGTAATAAGTGGATAAATCTGAGTAAATGTTTGTAACAAGTGGTAAATATAACTAAAGAAAGGATTAGTTATCCTAAAGATGGAGTACAAACTTGGAATGGAATTACTTCCCTTAATACTCTCTTCATGTTGGGTTATGCTTGTTCTTGATATATTTCACGATGTAGTCTCTCCTGGATTTCTTCCTTTATTCCCTGGACTACAAAATTTTGGTTCTGTTTAGGCGTGACTTGAATCCGGTGAAGATTTGCATTGATGAGTATCTTGGAGCAGCCTTTCTTTTTCCTGGGTGAGAGATGCATGGAAGAAATATGCACAAGAAACAAGATATTAATTGTTGAATGATGTTTGTAAATGTTGCTTGCTCATAAAACTTTCTCGCATGTAGATCCACCTACACATATAAGAAAAATGAAGAAGACCTTAAATTTCTCATGGATTCTTCTAACTCATGGATGTTGTTCACAATCTGAAAATTACTTCTTGAATAAAATATGCAAATTGTTCTTGTTGATTGTTCGCCATATCAAAGATAAAGAAGATATGCTCATGGAATGCTTGTAAAGGGGTGCTCAATTGTTGATCATGGATGCTCGTTTGCATAAATATAACATTCATAAAGAAAGGCGGAAAGGTTCATGTCAGGAATCAAAGCTAGAATCCACATAGCAGAAGAGAGAAACACTTGAAAATTATGTCGACTAGCGGGTTGTTTGTGGAAAGTATCGATTGATTGATGAAGAAGCCATGTTAATAAATCTGACTCCAAGAGAACTTGTAGCACAATTTGATGATTGGTAGTGACGGGTCAACTACAATCACAACATGAGGGATTATTCAAAATAATTATTATTTAACAGATACTTCTCAAAGGCTAGGTGAATACTGCAATGCCTTATGCGAATCCATGCTAAGACGGTTATTCCTGGTACTGGACTACCTATTCGAGGCATAGCATCATTGATATTCAAAAGGCTATGATATTTTGGTTTAAATAATAGAAACAAAGATGTGTGTTGCAAACGATCTATCTATCCTATGCAGTGTTTCATTGCAGATTCATGTCATACCATATAAGATTTCTATGATTGTTGAGGCTTTAGATGGTCGACGGAGCCAACGCTGGTTGATGGAGCTGACTTCGATTTGTTGGTCGACTGCACTGATAAATTGTGAAACAAGAAATGAAGAGAGAAAAGAATAGAACAGAAAACAGTATATTAGAATATATGAAGAAGATTACAATGAGAAGAGTTAATGAAGAAGATACTATGCAAAGGGAAATAGATGAGCTAAATAGGCTCAAGCAAATCAAGAATAGAAAGTACAGCTGGCCAGGACAACTGGCAGTGTATAGTCAGTCTATTGAGGTTACATTATATTTAACACTCCCTCTTAAACTCAACAATTACAAACATCAGCACTGATTATACCTAACTGTTGTCTCTGAAAATCAAAAACCGATCTTACTAGTGGCTTTGTAAAGATATCAACAAGTTGATCTCGAGAACCACATAATTGTAGTGCAATATCACCATTATTGACTAGCTCGCGTATGAAATGAAAATGAGTGTCAATGTGTTTGCTTTTCTGATGAAACACATGATTTTTAGATAAAGCAATTACTGAAGTATTATCACAGAAAATAGGAGTTGGATCATTTTCTGTATGTGACATATCTTTCAATATTCTTCTCAGCCACACAGCTTGACAGGAAGATGAGGTAGCAGTGACATACTCTGCCTCTGCAGAAGATATTGAAACAATTGGCTGCTTCTTTGATTCCCATGAGATTAGGTTCAAGCCCAGGTGAAAAACATGTCTAGATGTGTTTTTCCTGTCATCTAGGCTACCTGCAAAATCACTGTCTGTGTAACCAGAAAGTTGATTACTATCAGATTTAGTGTACCATAAGCCAAAATTGAGAGTTCCTGCAACATATCTCATAATTCATTTCACCATTTTCCAATGAGAATCTTTGGGGGATTCCATGAATTTGGAAACAAGGTTGGCTGCATACATAATGTGAGGCCTAGTTGTTGTAAGATACAACAAGATGCCTACTAAAATTTTGTACAGGGTAGAGTCCACTGTAGGACCTTCATCATTCTTGCTCAATTTTGTGCCTAGGGGTATAGGGGTTTCTGTTGGATTGCATCCTTCCATGCAAAATCTTTTGATGATGTCTGCTGCATACTTTTGCTAACAGACAAAAATGCCTTTGGTTGATTGATTAACCTCAATCCCTAAAAAATATTTCATTATGCCAAGATCTATCATCTCAAACTCTGATTCCATGGCATGTTTAAAATTTGTTAACTCAAGATTTCCCGTATAGATCATGTCATCAACATATAAACATACAATCAAAATTTTACCATTTTGATCTGTTTTGGTGTAAAGAGTTGGCTCATTTTGACTTCTGTTGAAAACACTTTGGATCAGATAAGTGTCAATTCTACTGTACCAAGCTCTTGGAGCTTGCTTTAAGCCATACAAGGATTTCTTCAACCGATATACTTTGGCTAGCTACTCTTGGACTTCAAATCCAGGTGGTTGATCAACATAAACTTCTTCTTCTAAGAAACCATTCAGGAATGATGACTTGACATCCATCTGGTGTACTTTCCATTTGTGTTGGACTGCTATGGCCAATAGAGTCCTTACAGTGTCTAATCTTGCTACTGGAGAAAAAGTTTCACCATAATCAGTACCAGGTTGTTGTGAGAATCCTTTGGCAACAAGTCTTGCCTTGTGTTTTTCGATCTTCCCTTTTTCATTGAGTTTAGTTTTGTAAACCCACTTGACACCAATACTCTTCTTGTGACTTGGCAAATCAACAAGATCCCATGTCTGATTTTTTTCAATGGAGTCAATTTCTTGCTTCATGGCTTGAACCCAATGTGGCTCCTTAGCTGCTTCCTTGAAAGATGTAGGTTGACATGACATTAAAGCAAAAAGGTTTTGTTTTTCAAAGGCATCCAACTGCTGATGGATTTCTCTCAAACTTCGAGTTCTCTGATTCTGTGGTTCAAAGAATGATTCTCTGCTGGAAGTTGAGTTATCCTGAGAATTTTCAGGTTGTCTTTGTACCTGCAATCTTGGAAGAATAGTTTGAGGTACTTGTTGTACTGAATTTTCTGCATTTTTAGAACTTGGTAGCAATGAATTTTGACTGTCCATTTTCTGATTTTCTGAATCATTCCAGAATTGATTTTCCAGAAATCTTACATATCTGCTGAGAATTAGTTTCTTGGTGATTAGATTGTAAAGCCTATAAGCTTTAGATGTTTCACTATAGCCAGTGAAAATACATTTCTCACTTTTGTCATCAAGTTTCCTCCTTAATTCAGAAGGTATGTGAGCGTATGTTATGCATCCAAATGTCCTTAGATGTGCAACATTTAGCTTTGTCTCACTCCATGCTTCTTGGGGAACTTTAATCTTTAGACTTGTGGTTGGAGATCTATTCAAGAGATAAACTGAGCATGCTATTGCTTCAACCCAAAAAATATTTGACAAACTTTTCTCTTTAAGAAGTGTTCTTGCCATATTCATTATTGTCTGATTTTTCCTTTCAGCCACTCCATTCTATTGTGGAGTATACCTGGCTGTTGTTTGCATGATAATGCCTTGTGATTTGCAGAAATGTGCAAATTCTCTAGAGTTGTATTCTCCTCCTCCATCTGACCTGAGTGCTTTGATATATTTTCCACTCTATTTTTCAACTTTTGCTTTGAATTCTTTGAATTTTGCAAAAGTTTCAGACTTGTGTCTGAGAAAATAGATCCATATTTTTCTGCTGAAATCATCAATAAATGTTAGAAAATAAAAGCTACCACCTATTGACTCTGTTTGCATTGGTCCACATAGGTCAATGTGAACAAGTTCAAGATGTTGTTTGGCTTGATTGGAAGACTGTGGAAAACTAGTTCTCTTATGTTTTCGAAGTATGCAAGACTCACATGGGGGAATTTGCTCTTTAAATATAGGAAGACCTTTGACCATGAAGTTTTTCTGAAGAAGACTTAGAATCTGAAATGGTAGATGTCCAAATATTGTATGCCAAACCATTGTTTCATTCAGGGTAGATGCACTCTGTGCATATGGTTGACTCAGATTTGCAGTTCTGAGGGTAAGGGGAAACATCCTATTTTGAGTCATATGGATTTCAGAAATCAATTTTCTGCTGGGGTTTTTGTCATATATTTTGCAAGATGCTCCCTCAAAAAGTACCTTATAGCCATGTTCAATGAGCTGTCCTACACTTAGAAAATTATGTTTCAGATCTGGAACATGATAGACATTGTTTATGTCTTTTTTTACATTATGTTTAGTAAGAATAGGAACAGTTCATTTTCCTTGAACTTTGACTAAGTAATCATTTCCAAGTGTAATATTAGATGAGAGTGAAGAATCAATGCATGAAAGTAAATCTTTGTTACCTGTCATGTGATTGTTGCATCCACTATCCAACAACATGAGATCTTTAGGTTGTTGTTCAATGTTGTGACACAAAAGAAACATACCTCCTGAGTTTTCTCCCATGTGATTTGACACATGTGCTCTACATGAGAGCTGATCTGCTTGCTTCTTCCTGCATTCAGATTCATAGTGCCCATACTTTTTGCAGTAATAACATTGAATGCTTGATTTCTCATTTGTTCTTCTCCCTCTGCCTCTTTGAGGATGGAAATTCTGATGTTGTTTTTGTTGTTGTTGTCTTTGACCTTGGAAATTTTGATTCGAATACTATTGTCTAGTACCTCCACTGGAGTGAGGGTTACTGTGATTGCTCCCTCTTCCTTGGTGACCTCTTCTTCTTCCTCTGCCTCTCCCTCTGCTGAAGGAGAATTGAGTTTTGAAAGCATTGGAGATTGACTCATCTGTGAGATGCAGTCTGGTCTCATGTGTCACTAGAGAACCAATTAGTTCATCTATTGAAAAACATGAGAGATCCTTGGATTCAAGGATTGTTGTTACAACCATTTCAAATTTCTTGGGTAAACTTCTGAGGATTTTCTCAACAATTCGTTGATCAGTGATGGTTTCACCAATCAATATGATCTGGTTCACGATGCCCATGACTCTGGTCATGAACTGATCCACATTTTCGGACTCTGTCATCCTTAGAGTCTCGAATTGCGTCCTCAAGATCTGCAATTTAACTGTTTTGACACTGTCATTTCCTTGATAGGAAGATTTAAGGATGTCCCGGGCCTATTTTGAAGTACTAGCGCCTGTGATTTTTGAGAAAATTGAATCATCCATAGAATTTTGAATCCAAAATTTAGCTTTATTTTCTTTGTTCCTCTGTGTGGCCTGAGCAATTCTCTGCGGATTTGTCATAGTAGAAAGGGCTGCTGGATCTGGTTCCACATATCCAAGATCCACTGGATCCCAGCACTCTTGTGCTTGCAAGAAGGATCTCATCCAAAGAGACTAGAACTCATAGTTCTTTCCAAGAAGAATCGGACCCTGAGTTGGTCCTAAATTGCTAGACGACGCCATATTTTTTATTTATTTATTTATTTTTATTTATTTTTTTAATTTTGAACAAAACAGAAAAAAAATCTTACTTACCTATCTCCTGCGTGTAATTTGCAGTGACTTCAGAACTCTGCGTTCAAGATTTCGTGATTTTTTGTCTTCACAGGATTTGACCTCGGGACTTCGTTAGACGAGTCCTCTAAATTCTTGTCTCTCCAGCGTCCGATCGACGAAACGACGATCAACGGTCCATATCTTCTTGTGATTTGATGGTTCAGATCCCTTCGGGATTTCGCGATTCATTATTTCACAAGTTTAGAACTCTTGTCCCAGAGTTTCCCAAACCGCGAACTCCGAAATGTCGATTTGCAAAAGCAATGTTAACTTCAGTTAGCCCCTTGGGCTATACCTCTGGTCCACATGACCTCTCTTGATATGACCGCGGTCCCTTTCGGGGTTTTGCGACTCAAACAAGCGATCTCTTGGTCTCTCGACTCCCGAAAAACCGATTCCCGAAATGTCGATGGCCTTACCTTGCGGTACTTTCCCTGAGGAAGTAGATTGTAGCCACGTGTCCCCTCAAGATGGACAGTCCTTGTCGTTTCGCGATTTCATGATTTGCGACACCCGATGACAGAAATCCTCTGTCAACTTGAAACCCCGGTAGCCGATATGCCGACGGTTTCCTCGATGTTCACCACGTGTCCAAACAAATGGAAAACTATGATCTTTTCGGGATTTCGCGATTTGCGATGTCGGGATTTCGTGTATCGTGGTTTTGGAGAGTAGTCTCCTTTGCTCGTCCAACTCCCGATTCCCGATTTTGCGATTAGATCAAATCGATGACTCACGATCTATCTCAATCCGACAGTCCAAAATAAATCGTGATTTTGCGATTCGTGAATTCTCACGACAGTCTTCTGACCTTTACACCTTGCAAATCAGTGAAAGGCCAAGATCTTGCCACGTGTTTCTTGATGGACGATCCAAATGATTTCATGACTTCGCAAGTCGAATTTCTCCTGTGCACTCCAAAGGACTAAACCTCGTGCACCTTATCGTTGATCCAATGGCTGAAATTCTTTCGTCTTTTCCGCGCTCTCTTCGTCCCTTCTGAACTGGTTTCCCACTCTAGATCCATTTGCAGGACGAATCTTACGGCCTCAATGGCTGTTTTTTGCACATGAGATGCCCTTCTTTGCTCCTGTGGAAGAAGGATTCGTGAATCTTTCAAAGATTTGAAAGAAATACACGGATTCTTTGAAGCTTGGCGTTGTCATCTGCAATCTTTAACAGATTTGAGCGATTTCCAAAATGCTTTAAACGATGTTGCCTTCTGCAGCAATATTTCATAAATTTGAACGAATTCCATGAAATCTTCAACGTTTCCGCCTTCTGTAACTCTTCTTCGTGAATTCTTTGATGATTCTTGAAAATTACAAGAATCTTTAAAGTTTCTTCTTTTGCACTCTCTTCTTCCTCGATCTTTCGAGCGTTGTACGCTCTGCTTTGGCGCGTGAGCTTATTACGCTGATCTTTGAGCTTATGACGGTCTGCTTCCTCATGGAAGTTTCCTGCGAGGATCTTTCGAGAGTATGATGGACAACTCTCCAATCCTTGTGAAAAAAGACTATGTCGCATGCTCTCAAGATCCGTATAAGTTTTGCGCTTGTTTGAGGATCGTGTTGTTCTCTAGCCTGTGTGAAGAGGCTTACTTCTGTAGCTCTGATACCATGATAAATTGTGAAGCAAGAAATGCAGAGAGAACAGAATAGAACAGAAAACAGTATATTAGAATATATGAAGAAGAGTACAATGAGAAGAGTTAATGAAGAAGATACTATACAAAGGGAAATAGCTGAGCTAAATAGGCTCAAGCAAATCAAGAATAGAAAGTACAGTTGGCAGTGTACAGTCAGTGTGTTGAGGTTACATTATATTCAACATAGGAGACTGACCCCAATGCCGATGGAAAAAATTACAAGATCAAGGACAACAATGAGGGAAGCGATCGGTCACTGTAATTGTGTAAAAGGAATGGAATGTCAACTAGCTTCCGAGTTTCCGAACGATGTAGAGGTCAAGGGCCCGACTGAAGCTTCTGGTCGAAGTTCTGGCCATCGACTTTCTGGTGAAGTCGAGACAGTCGACTTCCTGTTCGACTTCGTGTGATGTAGTCAAATACTAAATATCTTGAAGAATTCCTAACTATTTATTAATCTCCCTAAGTTTCCCGAGATGCAACATGGAGCACCTACTTAACGGACAGTCAGCCTTGGCATAGCTGTGCGACATAATTTGAAAAAAAAAAAAATCCTACGTGCATTGTCAGAGATCCAAGTGCTTCTTTGAAAATTGAATTTCTTCCCCGTTATAGAGGCATGAATATGGAGGTTCTCTAATTAGATAAAAAAAATTGGGGTTACATTTTCTGGTATACTATCAGATGAGCTGGGAATAGTTCAGGCATTATGGGGCAGATTCTCTACGAAGAAGTATTTCACAGAGAAGGATCATGGCGAAGAGGATGCAGCTGGTGAATATGGCTATAAGGTGAAGAAGGATGATGAGGATGAGGATGGCAGAATTTCATGGGAGGAATTCCAATTTATACTGTTAGTAAGGTGTTACATAACATTATAAATGGAACAAAAGGGCGATCGTTGCTTATAAATGGAATAAAAAAAATCCCATGCCATAAATGGAACAAAAGGGCGATCGTTGCTTATAAATGGAAGTGGATATTTATCCAACTTCACTTAAAGCGGCCCGTATATTTGGATTAGGTGATGAATGGATTCGAAATTTGGATGAAAAGGATCATATAAGACAACAAGTGTTAATGGTAAATAGTTGCTTCGTTGGATCAAAAGCATAACTTAGTTTGGAGCGATCTGGTGTACTATTAGTCAGAAATGGGAGGCCAGTTACCAATTTCCATGATGTTCAGAATGCTTGCGAATGTCTTGATAATCCCAATGATCTTCTAAGAATGATAATGTTTAGTAACCACTTTGATAATGTTTAGTAACGAAGTCCCTTTATTGCTAGAAAGTTGTTGATGTATTTTACTATGCCGATTTTGATTCTCGCCTAGAGTGATAATCGACCTGAGTAGTATTGGTAAGGATAATACCGACTATTGAGGCATATGTTGGACGAGAGTAACAACATACTACTACTATTAGAAAGGATTAATTAAGGATGATTGGAGGAATGTTGACAACTCCTCTTCAAACAGCTATTCAAATTGAACGATCAAGATAGAATCAAAAGAAGTAAAATCCTAAAAATTCAGGCATCCACATACTTTATAATGCTATCATGTCTATGGAGTCTTATGAGTAATATATTTCATGAAGGGAATAATTTAAGGAAATAATTGAGTGGGTCGAAGTATTAGTCGGTATAGTCTTAGTCGATCGAGTTTGATTCAAGTTGACTCGACTCATAGTCGAGTTTGGAGTCATTCAAATCTACAAAGAGAAGAAAATGTTATGTTGTCAATTGTCTCAAGAAGTATTAAATGAATACTCCATACATTTACAGAAAGCAACAAAAACATATTAAAGAGCAACAAGAAGACAAGTTTGACGAGCACCAAAGCAATGAGAAAATAGAAGTTAAGAGAGCTTGATAAAAACAATGAGGAAATAGAAGTTAAGAAATAGAAGTTAAGAGAGCATTGATAATGAACATGTCAAAAACAGTTAAGGGCATCCAAGAGAAACATATTTTCGCATAAACACATACATGAATAGCTTAAAAGAAAAGATGATGACATAAGAGTGGCTTATTTGATTGAACCCCCTAATATAAAAGTTGCAAAATAGTTCTCGAGTTGTGACCTCCACAGCAAGAAAGAAGAGAAATGGTAGGTTGGATGAAGTATGATATTCCACAACAGGGTGTGTAGGGGAAAGACAAGCCCAGCACAAGCCACTCACCCCTTTGAAGGCACTAGAGAGAAATGCAACAATAGGATCAAGAGGACTATGTTGGGTGGGAGAGAAGCGTCGTGATACTCACTAACTACACATGAATATACCAGATTGAAGACAAAGGATAAAGAGTAACAGGTCGTACACACTTCTCAGGATGAGAAAGGAATTGAGTGTGGGGGAGATGTTGAGGGAGCCTCTTAGGCCCTAATAGTCATCACATATATGTCATTATACATTAGACTACATGTTAATATGTAATAAAGAAAGAATATATGTAATAAGTGGATAAATCTAAGTAAATTTATGTAACAAGTGGTAAATGTAACTAAATAAATGATTAGTTGGAATGAGTGCAACCAATCCAACCATTCATTTATTATATAAATAACCCTAAATATGGAATACAAACTTGGAATAGAATTCATTCCCTAAATGCTCTCTTCTTGTTGGGTTATGTGTGTGTTCTTCATATATTTCACGATGTATTCTCTCTTGGATGTCTGCCTTTATTCCTTGGACTACAATAGTTGAGGACCCATAAAACATTTGTTTGTTTATGAGACAATTTGGGCCACAAAGAATGTCCAGGACAAGGCCGTGAATATTGTGCAGTTGGAAACGACATTTAGAGTACATGCATTATTCTGGTACGTGAAGAGTATCACATCTATAGGACAAGTCAGGACTTTGATGGATATAAGGAAATAATTGTTGAAAGAGTTCAAGAAGCCAATGTCTGAATCACTATATATTATAGAACTAAAGGAGATTAAGCAGGTACCAACTGAGTTGGTATGGGATTTTGATCAAAGCTTCAAGGACTTGATGGGTAGAATAACTTTACATATCCCCGATCAAAAACATCAAGAGGTTTATTGCAGGAATTCCACCACATATTCACGGGTTGTTGATTGAACACAAGGTTGCTTCACAGCTTGAGGCACTAGAAATTGCAGTTAAATTGCAATCATCCCCTGTAGGAGACAGTGGAGGGATGGAAAATGTTCAGACACAGTTGTCTACTTTGACAATTCAACTAGCATAACTAACAAAAGGAAAGGAGAAGAGAGAACAAGTTTGGTGTACCAAGTGTAGGACTGAAGGCCATCAGAAGGACGAATTCCCAAAATTCGTGTAGTATTTGGCAATTGGAGCATCGAATCCATTACCAAGAGGAGGATATTACGAGATATGTATGAAATGGGGATATCATCCAACTAAGTGTCCATTACTATAGAAGTATCAAAGTACACCAAGGATCTTGTTTTGCAATGTTTGCAATTCATTCAGACATGAAGAGAAGGACTGTAGCACATTCGATTTGATGAGGGAGCGCACTATAGATATGTACAGGATTCAGGAGGAGAATGTTGCGACAAAAGGGGGTGTTATGCAAAATAATAATCAAAGAGGATTTAATCCAGGAAACAGGGGAAATTTCGGTAGAGGTTGAGGCAAATAAAATTTTGGTATGGGAGGAAGAGGAGTGATTATATGTCCCAATTGTAATCAACTAGGAAACTTATCCCACGACTACTCAAATCCATGTACAAAATGCACTTACTATAGAGCACTAGACCATGCGACAAAATATTGTCCTCAACTAGTTGCAAAATGGCAGGATAGAGGGAACCAGAACCAAAATCCAAATCATGACATGAAGAAAATATCCACTGAAAAAAGAAATGAAGGAACTAGAATAACAGTTATTATTTGTGGAGGAGCTAGAACATGAGCTCATGTGATGAATGAAGGGAAGCGGAATGAGGAATGGGTAAGGAATTCAACATGACCTATTCCAACCTTTGATCCCTAACAAGAAAACGAGACGTATCAAAGGGAAAGAAAATAGGTACTTGGACAATATTGGGGAGCATCAATATCATATGTGCCTCAAGTCAAAGATCACATTGTGCAAGAGAAACCAACTGGGAAGGTAAGCACTATAAGATAATTATTGAGAAGTTGTGTAGAGCTAATGAAAGATGAAACTGCATTGAATACACTATATGACATGATTGATCATTGCACACATGAAAGGGAAACTCTTATCACACAAAGGGTGGTAAACCAGGTAATGCACAGGAAGAGGACCAATGGAGAATTCAGAATCAATGCAGAAATTGGGGAATACAATGTGGATAATGTTATCTTGGACTTGGGGTATTGTTGACGTCCAAAAGTGCAACATAAGGTACCTTCTTGCAAGTGGTTGCAATGCCTTATTATTTAATTATTTTTAAGAATATCCTAATAGGTGGGACCCCTTGTGTGACTTGTTTGACTATGATTTATGTGCTTATGAGTTGGTTGAGATAAGCTCAACAATTTATTTTCGTTTAAAGTCATTGTCAAAATAATTGATCAAATAATGTTATGGGCTATATGATTAAAAAGGGAATGATGTTGTTTTTATATAGAACTCACAAGTATTATTATGCTGCATTTAGTTTGAGGAAGGACCTAAACTCCATGTTTAAGTTATATGTGTGATATGGTGATTTAATGCTACAAGGATTGCGTGCATTGTTTGAATTGGAAATATAAGTGTTGAGACATGGTATCCCTAGCAAGTATTTGATATATGTCACATTGGAATTTTAAACAAGGGTTGGAGCATTTGTTAACTTTGAGACTTAGGGAAATGGTGGTGTATTTGACTTGCATTAAATTGATTTGGAGTTAGTGGTTGATGTGTTGTATAATAGCTTGCTCGTACTATCTATGGATGAATGTAGATATGATGTGTAGTAAATGCACGTCGCTCTATCCCTCCTCGAGCTTGCCACCCTATCCATTTTTCATTTTCTCTTGTTGGTTTCTCCTGCTCTATATGGATTTATTTAATTAAGTCAGCATATGGCTCTTGATTTTTCTAGATGTTTGTGCATTTCCAAAGTTATGATATATCGAAATTTTGATTGTGTATGGATTGGTGGTTAAGTGTTGGTCTCTATGGATTTTTTTTTGAACCATGTGCATGTTGACGGGCGAAAC
>JZKD02S1741030.1:718917-735519 GCA_000966675.3 Picea glauca | reverse complement strand
GCGTGTGATTCAGATAGCTAACGCAATACTAAACCATAAACAAACTGATATACAAAACATAGAACAAAGTGTTGATATATTGAAAAGCGGAAAGCTACGACAAAACACCAATTCTTCTCCAGTTTGAATTAGAACTCCATATCCTTGTTCTCCCCAACTGAGGATGATCGATTATTACAAAACCATAGGTTTAAATAATTTTCTCACAAGGTAAAACATCCTTGTGAATAATAGTAAACAGTTTTACACAATCTGGGAATAATCCCAAAATCTGCTAAACTAAGAAAATGAAATACAAGTAGAAATCCTTGAGATATCTTCCAACTGCTCCTCATGTCCATCACCAATTCGAATTTGCCTGTATTAGACACAAAGATCAAGTTAGGAGTATTTTATTTAGAAAATAATAAYGAMAAAATGACTCTATAGACTCAGCTACAGAATCACCTGATTCTGTAGCTGGTCTAGAATAGTAAACAAGACCAGATCAAATCAAATCATATCGAATCCAATCCTCTTTTAACAATCAAATGATTTAATAAAAATAATCCTTTAAATCAAATCAAATCCAATAGGATACAATCGAGACATAGTATGAATACTCTGTTTGCAATAAACACAAAACCGAATCGAATCATAACAAAAATGCTTCATGAATGCCATCAATGGTAACCCATACTGTAATGAATTGTAAACAATGATTATCGATTAGCATATCGTTCAACCTTTTCCAATATAGAAAACTGTAACAATTTTATGCATAATCGTATCCATAGAATCCCACCATAGATCTCATTTGCGAAGCTTCAAACAGTTCACAGGCATAACCGTATAAACTAATTATAGCAGGATGATGCCAATCAATTAAAAACATAGTATGAAATAGCATCATTCGTATCGAAGTATCAACTCAAAACTTTCGTGATCGATCGTCATACAGTCAACAGATAGGTGCGATAAAATTGACATGATTCATAAATCCATACGAATCTTCACTAAATCAATTATAGAAGTGAAACCGAAACTTTTAAACAGAATCCAATTCAAGCAGTAATGAAGATCAAATGAGCCGCAATCAGTTATGCATCAACAGAAAATTACTTCATTTGGTTCAAAACGACACAAATAGCTAACTAATTCAAATCATTTTTACCCATAACTGATTCAAATCACACCATCAAAAATTGCATCATAAACAACAGTCTATTTTAAAATATACCAAATTTAATCAGGGCATCAAACTAAAGATGGACGATCATATTTATTCGACGATCCATTAAATCACAATCAAATCCAATCGGATCTTTAAACCATAACATAATACATCAAACCAAAATCATATACAGAGAACCACGCTTATGTAACAGAGCAGGGTGTCATATAAATGATTGAGAACTATACCATCACAGGTGCTGCGACTATGTCAATATTGAATTGACAATAGCTATAACAGACTCAACATTTTTGAACAGGATTGTCCCAGCAGTTCGTTGTTTCTTGTCGTTGGGTTGATTCGTTGCATTTTGACCAGTGAGCTTTGCCACTTGGTTTTCCAAATCGTGAATTTTGGATTCCAATGTTGGGACATCCAAATAGTATCTCTCTAACCACAGTTCACACTGATCGCAAGGTGGTGTAACAGCCTGAACAGGAGGGGGTTCTGATGATTCCCCGAGGGTTTCACGCGGTGGTTCGATACCAGGGAATTCAGGATCATCACGCAGGTAAGGAGGTGAGTTTTTAACAAAATCGTAAGGAGTTTTGTCACACAAACCCTTGGAGTAAGGATACTCCTCGGCGAGAAATCGTTCCACTTCAGAATCCAAGTCTTCGCTGACCGCGATAGGATCTAACTGCACAGGGGGTTTGGGTTTGTTCCTCACCATGCGAGAGATCAACCTAGCGTTCTTCTTGCATCTAGTATTAGCACCAGACTTTTCTCTAGTCTTACGGGTTGTAGCTTTAGCAACTTCGGTCTGCTCAGTCATAGCCAGAGGTGAGTCGGGTTTAGGTTTGGGTAGGAGAACATCATAAGGCACAGGGGTAGGTTTGTTCTCGACAATCATAGGCTTATCCACCTGTGGAGGATGCGATCCTTCAAAACCGTTGCGGCTGAGAAAATTACGCCAGGAATCTCGACGTAACCCCAATTCATAAACAAAAATAATCTTAATTAACCCAACATGAAAAAGGCTAGTATCAGCATGGCTACGCTTATATCTCTTAGCCATTTTGAACAGACTTCGGTGCAGATAGTGTGGCATACTAAGCTCAAAACCCATAAAAATCATTAACAAGCGTAGGTGAAATAGGAACACGAACCCGTACCTGCCTTCACAAGTTACAAACTGTTTGATAATCATCAAGAGATCATACCAGCGAGGTTTCAACATCTTCGCCGGTAAGCCACGGTCGCATGAATTCACTGTGCGAGATTGAAATAGTAATGTCCACGGGACATCCTTAACCTTACAACTTTTCGACCATTTTTGTCCCTCGACAGGCAGGCCAGTCGCAGAGCTGAGGGATTGTTCGGTGATTTCAAGTTGGACATCTCCAACTTTGGCTCTATAGCCATCGAACAATAAAGAAAACTGCCGAGACACAGTGATGTCGTAACCATCAAATTTCCTGATAAATGGAATCCACCCAAACTCTTCGAAGTCGTCATACGCACCATCAAAAGTTAACAGTGCTTGGGACCTGTTGGGCTCGGCTCTCACAACAGGAGCCATAGTTCCTGTACATGATAGGGTTCCAAGTGAATGAAACAATACACAGAGTGGAAAAGAGAGGGTTTAACAGCTTGAATGTTCTACGAGACCGGAAATAACTCCATGCGTGCGAAGGTGGTGGGATTACCACCGCCACACATTACATTAATTAACTGAGTACAGCGTTATCAAAACATGATCGTTTATACCATGCATATCGGCCAGGAAATCGGTGTGTAATCATGTTAACGTGCCACTTACCCGAAACAGAACTAACACCACACGTTACATTCAAGTGCCAAGTGTACAGTTCAATCAACATAATACCCAGCACTAACCATCGATCAGTCGTGTCATTTTAATGCTTGATACCACTGTTAATACATTCATGCCCACACATAGTTCGAAACTATATGATCGTTCAATAAAACATCAACTCAGAAAACCAATGTATCGAGCAAGGGTTTAAATCACAAAATCGAAATGCCAATAGGTCGATCAAAACGCTTTTGCAAAACTTCAAACTATTACCACTTTATACGAAATCAAACTCATGATATTGCCAATGTGCTTTTAGCATAATCGAAATGTCAAAACATTGCAACCAATAATCATATGAAATTTATAAGTTAAGAGTTCAAAGTAATAAGAATTGAGTCTCAACCAAAATGAATTATGTCACCAAAGACATCAAGCATAACTCATAACTTAACATTCACAATAGAGAAATCGAATTGTGCAATTAAAGTGAATGGATACAGTTTGAAAGAATCTTTTGCAGTGAAGTGATAAACCAATGGTCAAATGTCTTTCAACAAATCAATAAAAGACGACGATAGTCCAGACAACGAGAGAAGTGTTTTCACACTTTCAGTTGTGAAAAATCAAATCGAAATCAAATTGTAATTGTCGCGAAAATGAAGCAAATGTCTTGAAGCACAATGCGACGATGAATTGTCGTTTAGAAGACAAGAGGTGTAGGCAGCATTTTTCTAGTAATTAAAAAAAATGAGTTGGCTGCCAACAGTGCATTAAAAAGTTATGTGGATGTCTCTTACACTATATGGTATTCGTTCTTTACTTGTGGGAAAGAATATAGTTGGGGAAAGTCTCGGGCCTACCTTGCCTATGGTTTCTTGTTTTGGATTTCTTTCCTAAGAATATCACTATTCCTTACCTATGGTTGATATGGACACCTTGCCTGTCATTTAAGTTGTTGGTTTTCGTGCACGTTGTGCCCGCGTCCTTGTAACAACTCTGTGAATATAAATGTGAAGTTTTATAGAAGTATTAAGATTCTCATCCTCCTTTTGGATAAACCCTAAATTTGGTCATCTCGTCCCCCCTCCTCGCATTACTCTTCATTGTTGTGTATTGAACCCTGTGTATTATAAATTATTATGGAGGTGGCCAACCCATAATTTAAAAAAGTCAGCGTTCATGCTCATTTTTTTTCATGGGTTTAGATGATTATTTGTTGTGCAAAGATGGAAAGAATGGTAAGCCCACTCAGTTGTCTGGTAATACAGTCTGTTATGTGGAAATATTGGGGTGATTACAGCATTGCAAAATCACTGTTTAAGGGTTACAACCTAATGTGTGTTCAATTTTGTATGAAAGGAATATCTCTTTGGTTGAATTATATATGCGTTGAATGAGTTTTGTGAACCAGAATGAAAGGGATTTTAGAAGCATTGTTATTTGAAGTTTCAATTTTGAATTATCTTATACACAGGAATCCCTTTTGGGGCCACTTCATAGAACCCTATGGTGATTTAAAATGTACTGGTGAGTATATTGTAGACCAGAGTCTGTCCATTCCTTGACTATTGGTTATGGTTATTGCGATTATTATGGTGTTGTGTCTCCTCGACTATATTGTGCGCAATCTATGTTATTATTGTTGAATGTTTATTGGGAAATAAATTATGAAATGGTTATTGTGCAATGCAATTTCTAAATGCAAATAAGCATCCTTGAAGTGAAAACCCAGTTCTGGATCTTTGGAACATAGTGTTGAATTTCATTTTTCAAACAGTAAGGGGTTTTGAATTTTAATTGGCATTGAAGATGGAATTGTTTGATATATTAGAACAGTATCCATGGGAGTCCTTTCCATTATATCATTTTACACAAAATACACTCCCCTCATTATACCAATTACATTTTTTCACTCCCTGTTTTGTTATTACTCATTTTTAAGGAAACGTCTGTGTGGAAATAAAAGAAATGGTGTGGAAGTTAATTGATGATTGGTATTCTGGGAGATGGTTGTATACATAGTTTGATTGTTTTTTTTATTTCTTGGAAAGTACTTGTAATATTTTCCCCTCCATGTTATAACTTTACACTAAATATAATCCCTCCATACTCCCAATGACCCTATCAATTCCATGTTCGTATGGAAATTAATAAATGGCATTTTTATGGATTGATTGCATGCGTCATATGGTAAATAATAGAGACAAATCTTGATTTATTTAAATGGAGTTTCATGTATGGGTAATTAATAACTTTTCATGACTGGTTAAATATTTCTACAGGATGATTTTTTTTAGCAAAGGCAGTAATGGCCGAAATAATAGAGGCAGAGGTAACTGGAAGTGAGGACATAGAAGGCCTTGGTTTTCTATTCACTTCAATTGACGCCAACCTCCCGGTCTAGGATCGTTCAAGTCTTCAAGTCGAATGACTTGTTAGGATCCTGATGGAACTGAATTTGCTTGACATAGGCCCTTTCTACTTCCTTGGTACCCACGATGTGATACCTGCGGACACTTTCATTAGTGCTTTCAACTCTTGCGTTGATGTCCTTAGCCCTCGCTGCTAATTCCTCCTTGATATGACCACAGACTCCGATCACGGTCAACTTCCTTCGCAGTCTTGCACTTCGAGACTTTTGTGACCTACTTCCTCCTCCTTCCCTGATTTTTGAATCGACGATTACTCTGGGACCAGATCTACAGTCCTCATTCCTCTCACGACCAATGATGGTGATCGAATCGCGATTTTGAACTTTACAAGTCCTGACTCCTCTCGAATCTACTTTTCTAACTTACAAACCAGGGATGCGTTGATCCTCTCCCACGCGTCCTTCCAGATCCAACAGCTTGGATTTGAAATCGCTCTTCATGAAGATCCTTTGATTTCTTACCCGCAAACTTTTGAAGTTCCTTCTCCTGAACCTCTCGATCTTCTACCACCTGTCTCCTACTTGTAAAGGTTGACTTCTTCATCTTTGATACTTCGGCAACTCCTTGACTCCTTTGTGCACTTAGCACAATTTCTCCTTCGAGACTTAGACTGTTCTCGAAACCCCTTTCTGCACTCCTTGCAGAGTTTCACACAGAATTCCTTCTGTGACTTTTCTCAGCTTGAAAACCTCCAAGGCTTCAAGTTCCTCTGCGAGCTTCTCTTTGCCCTCCTGGTAGTGTTTCTCCCTTTCTTCTGAGCTTATAAGGTAAACACTAGATACCTTAGGTGCACTCCTTGCACTGGATCAGTTCTTCGATGGCTTCTCCCTCAGCCTCATGGAAAGTTTAAGGCATCTCCTTTCCTTTGTCAATGCACTTCTTGCAAAACCTTCCTTCACCAGAATGGTCGGCAATTCTGGGATTCTTCTACACCTCCAACTATGTAGTTCCTGGGTATTCTCACGTGACCTCAATTCCCTCCTAGCAGAGTGTTCGAGAGTGTTCAATAACTTTACATTGTGTCTCTCTCCACACAATATTTATTTTCAAGGGACCTAACCACCTTGAAATATCTCCCTCAGTCTGTAAGTAAATCTGGCGTGCCCGCCTGAAAACTTCTCTTCTGACTCCACTGAGTTTAGACATGCACTCCTTGCATTGGATTATAGAGTTTTCCATCTCTTTAACACACTCCTTGCACTTAGCCTAGAGAACCAGACTTAACTTAGCACACTCATGGATAGAAAACTGTATCTCTATCCCTGTAGACGATTTCTAACATCAATCTACAATTCACAAACATGTTAAAAACATTCACAACACAACATCCATTACACAGAAAGATAAAACAGGAAAAACTTTCATTTTCTATTAATGGTGGAATGCCAAATTACAATGGTGGAGTCCGAGCTGCAACTGAGTCTCGACTCTCTGTATCTCTCCTTACAACCCAACTTGTCTAAACCAAAACTGACCAAGCCTCCTATCGTCTAACCTCTACTTTAAAAATAATACAGAGATTTATACAAGAGGTGCTCCATGAGCTTCCCTCGCAAGCTACCTAATGGTGTCAATTGACCATCCCTGAGGTTTATCTAAAGGCCAAATCACAATGATAGCAATTTTCCCCCAAATCGGACATAAACCCAATTTTTGGTCAGCCTATTAATGGTGAACTCATCTATTAATCGTGCGAAGGAATGATTATACTCTTCCATCTTGTCCCCAATTAATGCCTGGATCACGCCTTGGATCCTCGAGGAAAATGTGAATTCACACCACGCATGTAAATGAGTTGTTGCGTGATGATATAGAGTGATGCTCCTACATCATACTCCAAAGTGGAAAAAATCATGAGCTCCTACTCATTAGCTCTCCAACATGGATGAAATCCACCTGGATCCAAAAATTTCTCTTGGAGCTGTCTCTCGGCTCCTCTGCTTCACCATTGCTATTGTTGCATCATCCTTGTTGCTAGTGAAGGTTTCCTTTCGTCCAGCTTTCTCATGGTGATAGATTCCTCTATTGACTCCAACATCAGCTCTTTGATATCCTTGATCACTTTGTCCAACTGCTCCCCTGGCTGGTTTTTATGTTGTAGACTAGCTCACTACACTCTCTCCTTGTCGATGGGAAAATCACATTGACTTCCCAAGACACCTTCCTCCTTTGTGGCCTTAGCTTGCCACTCTGCTGCAGTATCCACTCCTGCAGGCTCCTCATCACTGAACTGTTGCTCAGCTACCACTTCTCCTAATAGATTTTCTACTACCAGTCCTTCAGTTGTTCTCATTTCAGCTTCTCCCAGCTGTGATTTGTGCTGGTGTATCTCCTCTGGCATGGCTATTCCTCAATAACCACCTTCTGGTTCTGGATTGACCAACCAATCCTCCATTTCCTTCAACTCCAATTCCCACTGAGTGAGTAACTCAACTGGGTGTTCTCCTTCTGTTGGGACAGACATCAATATCTGGTTTTTTTTCTCTATGACAGTCTCCGCTGGATTTCCTTTTGTTGACTTTGCAACATCTGTACTAGCCTCTCCTCGGTTTCTTGGTAGGAATATCTCAACTCCTCCAATGATTAGAATATCCCTCTGATCCTCCTTATCTGTGACGAAAGTTTGTAACTTCTCATCATCTTCATTCACACGGCTCATAGATTTGCATGAAATTCCACTTGAGTAAGGTTTCTCTCCTGCCTCCTCTTCTGTCAATGAACTCTCCACTGAGTTCACCTCTTCTCCCTTGCCCACCTGGAAACATGGGATGTCTCCTCTGCCCACCTGGAATTTTACGAGATCCATCAATCCCTACTCATTGCCCACCTGACAATCTATGAGCCTCTTGCCAGATATCTTTCCCTCATAATTGGGGTTTTCAGCATCCCTCAGCCACCTCTTTAACATTTGTTGTTTCCTTCTGTTCAACAACTTTTGAACATGCCATCTGGCTATCCTCTTCAAAGGCCATTCGTATCTTCAATGTACCTTTGACTCCTACTACATCTTGAATGAAAGCTTCTCCATCTACGCTCGAATTTCCTTGAGCTCCTTATCCATCTTCACCTTGCTCTTCTACGACTCGACTTCTCCTTGACCATGCTTATGACCGTAAATTTCCATCTTCACCTTCTATTTGCCCTCCTGGAAAACCTGTTGGTCACTCTACAACTGAGAGCATCTCCAGCCCCTCCTTCACTTGAAATATACAGACAAAACTGTGCTCTGATACCACGTGACACCAACCTCCCCCCTCTCTTTCGAGGTTGTCTCAACCTCCCGATCTAGGATCGTTCAATTCTTTGAGTCGAATTACTCCTCAGGCTCCTGATGGAACCAAATTTGCTTGACACATGCCCTTTCTACTTCCTTGGTACCCGCGATGTGATACATGAGGACCCTTTCCTTATTGCTTTCAACTCTTGCGATGATTTTCTTAGTCCTTGCTGCTAATATCCTCCTTGATATGACCACGGAATGAAACCGTGGGTCAACTCCCTTCGTAGTCTCTCACTTCGATACTTTCGTGAGATGCTTCCTCCTCCTTCCCCAATTTCTGAATCGGCGAATACTCAGGGACCAAATCTTCGATCCTCGTTCCTGTTGCGACCAATGGCAGTGATTGAATCACGAGTTCAGACTTTGAGAGTCCTGACTCCTCTCAACTCTTCTTTTCCGACTTATGAACCAATGATGTGCTCATCCTCTTCCATGAGTCCTTCCAGATCCAACGACCTGGATTTGAATTCACTCTTCACGACTTCATGAAGATCCTTTGATTGCTTCCCCGCAAACCTTTCAAAGTTTCTTCTCCTGAACCTCTCGATCTTATGCCACCTATCTCCTCCTTGTCAAGGGTGACTTCTTCATCTTCCGGACTTCGAAAACATCTCGAATCCTTTGTGCACTTAGCACAATTTCTCCTTCGAGACTTAGATTGTTCTCGAAGCTACTTTCTGCACTCCTTGTAGAGTTCTATACAGACTTCCTTATGTGACTTTGTTTGGCTTGAAAAACTCCAAGGCTTCAAGTTCCTCTGCGAGATTCTCTTTTCCCTTGTGGTAGTATTTCTCCCTTCCTTCTGAGCTTATAAGGTACATTCTAGATACCTTAGGTTCACTCCTCACATTGGCTCAGTTCTTCAACAGATTCTCCCTCGGCCTTGTGGTAAGTTTAAGGAATCTCCTTTCCTTTGTCTATGCACTTCTTGCAAAACCTTCCTTCACCAGAATGTTCAGCAATTATGGGATTCTTCTACACCTCCATCTGTGTAGTTCCTAGTTATTCTCACGCAACCTTGATGCCCTCCTAGAAAAGTGTTCCATAGTGTTCAGTAACTTTGCGTTGTGTCTCTCTCCACACAATCTTTATTTTCAAGGGACCTAACCACCTTGAAATCTCTCCCTGAGTCTGTAAGTAAATCGGGCATGCCTGCCTGACAGCTTCTCTTCTGACTCCACTGAGTTCAGACATGCACTCCTTTCATTGGCTTACATAGTTTTCCAGCTCTGTCGTGCACTCCTTGAACTTATCCTAGAGAACCAGACTTGACTTAACACACTCGCGGATAGAAAATTGTATATCTATCCCTGCAGATGATTTCTAGCATCAATCTACAATTCACAAACATGTAAAAGACATTCACAACACAACATCCATTAAACAGAAAGATAAAACAGGAAAAAGTGTCATTTTCTATTAATGGTGGAATGTCAAATTACAATGGTGGGGTCTAAGCTACAACTGAGTCTCGACTCTCTGTATCTCTCCTTACAACCGGGCTTGTCTAAACCAAAACTGACCCAACCTCCTATCGTCTAACCTCTACTTTGAAAATAATACAAACATTTATACAAGAGGGGCTCCATGAGCTTCCCTCGCAAGCTACCTAATGGTGTCAATTCACCATCCCTAAGGTTTATCGAAAGGCCAAATTACAATGATAGCAATTTGCCCCCAAATCGAACGTAAATTCAATTTGTCGTCGGCCTCTTAATGGCGACCTCATCTCTTAATCATGTGAAGGCACGATGCTTCTCTTTCATATTGTCCCCATTTAATGTCTGGATCACGCCTTGGATCCTCGAGGCAAATTTGAATGTGCACCATGCGTGTAAGTGAGTTGGCGCGTGCTGAGATGGAGCGATGATCCTGCATCATCAATGTTGATCCACAAGAGTTAAACCAATTGTTTCAAGATGGGTTTTTCAATTTGGTTGGCCATGGTATATTGCATCCTCGACCCGATAGACCCCCATTTCAACCTCCGCATAATTTTCCCGGCATTCTTGTTCCTCCAAATGTATCAATGCAACCCGAAGTCCCCGCTAATGACAGTTGGCAATAAATTATCTATCATCATGTCTCTCACCATCTCGGTTGGCCCATTGTGTCATTTCCTCTACCACCACCAGTTAATCCCAATGCTCAAATTTCTCATGTTGTTTTGCCAATATAGTCCTTGCACGCTAGAAAAAGATTAAAAACTTATATCCCACAACCTGTGCAAGAAAAAGGAAAAGCAGTGACCTCCCCCTCTAGTCCATCCATAGAGTCTTCTAAATATGTGTCTTCACGTCTCCACCCAAAATATGTTGACTCCCATGTGATCAAAGAAATACAGCCCCAAGGGTCTAACCAACCAAGAGATACCCCAGAAAAGTCAAGAGGAGACAACAATGACAAGAGGAAATATGCCTCACACAACAACAAATATGGATTTTTTTTTTTTTATGATATTCGGTGATGAGGACAATGTTTAATGATTTTCAGCATATTTTGGACAACAAGCTTTATTTTGGATTTTTTTGTGGATAAGATGGATATATTTTTTTCTTGGGATATGGCCTTAAAATTTGTTGATATTTAAATATTTGATTTAAACGATATCAATGGGAGCTACAAGGGTGTTATATGATCCAAATGATAAATTTTGTATTTTATATTTGATGATTGGAAAAGAGAATGATGGGAGTCACAAGGGGTCCCACCTATTTAGTAATTATTGACTAGACCCTTATTTATATATTATTATTAATTATTTCTCCCTAAACTAATTAGTTAAGTTAATTTGGCTTAACTAAAGAAAGTAGTGGAACTACCTCAACTTATTTAGAAAGAATAAAGGTTCAATGAGAGGAAGATACAAAGTGGAGAAGGAGAACTATAACTCTAAGGTTTTCTCTCTAGTTAGTGAGAAAACTTTAGTTTCCATTCATTTTTGAGTTTATCTAAAATCCTAATCCTCTTATTGACAGCAGGGTATTATTGAAGGCAGCAAGATTCAAACTTGAATCATACAATTCAACAACTTGTTTTAAAGGTGTTTGATTTATCTTTGATAGTCTGTTTATTCTTGTTTGTTTATGAATTAGTTGTCATGGTTGATAAAGAATATCTTGCAGAGTCAAGTGGCATCATTGTGTGGCAAGCTAATACAGATCATTAGTTTCAGTTTTATTTCACTCTTAGGGTCTTTTTATATGTTTCCCATCGAAGACTTCTAAATTTTATTTTGGTCCATACCTCGCAGAGGTTTGTAAAAGAGAAGTATAGTTTTGTATCTTAGAATGAAATAAAATAAGATTATTGTTCTGTCTCATACATGTGTTTTCATGATTTGGTTCTTCCTTTTTCTTTTATCACCATGTTTACTTTATTGTAAAATCTGTATACATTCATGTAGCTTTGTTTAAATATTATTTTTATATTACAACATATACAAATCATAAAATCAGCCTTGATCCTTTGTAATTAATACTTGTGGATTGAGTGAATGTTTTGAGGCTATAAACCATGAGTGACAGTCCCAACTATCTTTCCTTACCTAGGAATGATCTGAAAATGATTGAGTGAGGTACTCCGTACCTTTTATTCAATAAGTATGATGCGAATGTTTTACCAAATCATACTTGGGAGATGATGGGAAAACCTAATCTAGTATGGTCTCATGTTCAGTTAAGACTCGTGAATCAACAAAAAATATTATTGATTGGTCAATTGTCAGGAGTACCTGAGAAGATAGATGGGGTGCACAACATGACAAACTTTGAAGTTATTGATATCATGAATGATAGTCAACCATATCCATCATTGACAGGACTTGAATGGGAATTTCGTAACCAAACAATAATTAACCTAAAGAATAGGGAAATGATATTTGAAGTTGTATATTTCAAATTTACTACACCATTGGACCCAATGGAAGGAAAGAGATACGTATATCCAGCAAGAGGAAATGACATAGACAATTTGTATAACATGACTATGTAGATGGATGATTGTGTTAACCTTATTGCATATGGTGCACTAAGTTGGATAAGTATCAGTTCATGTGCATTGGATTCAGAGGAAGGTCTAGAGAATTGGCCGTAGTGGATGCATGAAGTGTCAACTAGACAATGTGCACGCATAACCCAATCATTTCACTGGATTGGAACAAAAATATGTGACCCACCTAGGTACAATGGATTAAATGACATAATTTTGTTTGTAAATGCATTTGAGTTGCAGGTACCTAAACAACAAAGGATGTTGGAACTAAATGTTTTCCTAAAAGTGACTCCAACTAGATGGTGGGATGCACACAAAGAAGAAATGGAAGATTATTCACATTGCATAAGAATAATGAAAGTCAGGTTTGGTACTGAGGTTGAAAGTATTGCGAATAAGTATACAAGAGAGAGTGATCTAGCAGGTCATGTTGAGCAGTGCAAGAAATTATGGAGTTCAATACCAGAAACAAAATGGACACATAGATTTATACATACACTGGATACAATCCCGAAGAACTGGTATTTGGAATTGGAAATGCCCAAGGAAACAACCAATTGGGATGCACCGACTCATAATTTCAAAGTCACATTCACATTTGAACATTAATATCCAACAATAGATGTAGTGCTCCAATCTATTCAAGCTAAGATATTCTCAAAATAAGGTGTTATCACTCCAGGAGTCTCTTTAGGCTGTATGTCAAGAGAGCCTGGTAACTTAATCAAATGTTCAATCTATATAAAAGTGGATCAAGTTGGATGACTTGCTTTGCTCTTATTCAATCAAATTACATATGAACTCACTCAAATACAGAAGGCTTTCAATTATACTTATTCAAAATTTTAATCAAGGTATGAAAGTATGGAGAAGACTTATCACATCAATAGAATCCCATATACCCAATTGCACATGTGAATGATCAACTATGACAAGAAAACTTTGCTTATAAAATTAGTTTATCAATGAAGAGATGAGATGACAGTCATATCTCATTAGATAAACATAATCAATGCACATAACATTTACTCATAAACAAGAAAAGACAAGAGATGGAAAACTAAACAGTCTATAGTGAAAGAAGCTCCTGTTTCAATATCTATTCAAAATGTTCTATTACAGGAATAGTAGCCAAATATCCAAAGTCCTCCCTTTTTCATCATGTGATCATTGGATTTATAGAATTTACATTGATAAATGAGATCCTATGAAGAAGGATTCGAAAAGATAAATATAGCCTGTGATCAAATCAGATTACAAAATAATAGGATTAGATCCTATCTTAAAGGAGTCAAACCCTATCCAAAATCTGTGGTCTTCGACAGCTGCTCTGTTTGCTGGAGGCTGGATACATCTGGTGGAAGCTTCTTTGACATTTAATAACTCATATCTCGTATCCCTCAATCAAAAAAGAGTTCAAATAGAACTTATCTTCCTCTTTTTTAGGGAGATCCCTCGTTTGTAGCGTTGTAAGTGTAAAAAGGTCGACAACTGCTACAAAAAAATGTAGAAAGTCATTTGAACAAAACTACTTGTAACTTTGATTGAACCCGGACTTGTAGCTTGATATCTTTGACTTCTGAACTTATGATGTTGTCTCCAAATACTATGATACTACTTAGCATTCGTATCATATATTTTTACTTGATTTCTATATCACTATGTGTAAGAATTTGAATAGTCATTTAGACTTAGCACATACATTTGCACAAGTGATATATACAGGGTCTCAGCTTCATCTGATTTCTGGAGTGGGTCTGCTACCCAAGTCTTCTGTCCATGCTCTTATTCCTCATGCACTGAATGATAGGTAACCGTGTGTATAGCTTATGGTCATGGATTCTCCTTTTGCAGACAAAACAACCTTACAACTTTACCATATTGTTATTCCTCTGCTTGAAATGTTGTTCCAGCTGTGTATTCGATACCTTTTTCCTTCTAATATAAAAATAGAAACAGACTGAGTAATGTATGCTCTCTGGAAATATATAGACCCATTCATTAACATTCTTTGTATAGGATTTATGTTTAAGGATATCAAATATTATTAAGAAGCATTTGAGAAGCTTTGAGTGCTCCTGTGGGTTCCATAGTGAATATAAAACTGTCATCTTTAGAATTAGTGCTCACGAGCCCTGGCTTTCCCATTGCCTCATCTTTCTTGATGACCTCATCATCATAGGAGTATGCTTCAGTATCAACCACAAAAACCAAATATGGATCATGATATGATCTTCCACCTTCACCTCTCATGTGCTGCTCTAAATCAATGAAGAGTGCAATATCTTCTTTAGTTTCTGGTGACAACCGAACTGTTTCAAGTCCTTGAGGAGGTATTGAGCTAGGGTAGCATACATCCTAGCATAAGTATTGTACTAAATTGTTCAAAATATTTTCTGAAGTCATTTCCTGTGACTGTAGGTGCTAATCTGCCCGCCAATATCTTCTGAAGTCATTTTCTGAGAGCTTCAAAACTCTGTTGCGTATTTATATTAACACCTAAAAACCAACAGCCAAAACCTGGATGTGAATCGTATTAGCCTACAACCATCTTTTGCCTGCCAGTCTGCTCAAGCATGGCAAGCATATTTGTTTGGAAAACATGATCGACTGCCTCTACACTGACTCTAGTACCATTCTGTGGCATGGAAAACACATCCACAACTCGAACCATGTACTGGTCAACAAACTCACCAAGCATCAACCCCATGACCTCCATAGGCACTCTAGATCTATCCTGTTTGAGAATTTTGAGGAGAGCAAGCGAAGAAATGTAAACCTGCTCAGATGAATCGAGCATAGGGTCATTGGAAGAGGGCGGTCCCATGCCCCTTGCACCTGAAAATATCCTTTGCAATCTCTCCATTGCTTCTACTAATATTTATTTACTGATCGTTTGGATGTAGCATGACCTCTCCACCTCTGTGACTTCAAACTTTTCAACATCTGCCATCTGAATCATAGAAACATCATTTGTTCCATCACCAATAGTCAGTGTCATGTCATTTGTATTGCTCTTTATGAGGTCGACAACAACTCGTTTTGAAAAGGAGAGACTCGGCAGCAAAGAAGTACTCTACATGACATGCCAAACCAAATAACTCTGGATCCATATGCTTAAAATACCCTCCAGAGCTACGCTCACTGATTGCCCCAATTATTCAGTGTAACGTTCAGGATTTAGAAGAAGATTCACATATGTCATTTCCAAGTTGTCTATCTCATCACCATATGTCCAGATATTATCTGTTACTGCTATCCTCATTCTCAACAGAGTCGGGATGAATCAAACCTGCTTTGTTAGATCCAAAACATGGGAAACAACCCAATTGACTGCATATTTTCTATTCTTATCCTTATCAAAAACAACTGCGAACATTCTAGATCTCTGTCTCTGTCTACGGCTTTGAAAACACTTTGCATATACATTTGATACCTTTAAACCTGCAAGCACTTGGTCGACAACTCTGCCTATTCGGCAGGAAAAACTTTGAACACCTATAAGCTCGTCAAAGCTTGATAGATGGCATGGAGAATTTTGAGTCTGTTATATTTTTATTTTCGCTCAAAAGCCCATATCCCAGATACACTAAGCATTTAGAAAATGTCATCTTTATATATGCCAAAACTCTCCATCTATTTTGATGAATTGTGTGGAATGGAAAGGCTCGTGTTGGGCTTGTGTGGTTTATGCGTTGGCTTGTGATAGGTATCCACATATAATGTGGATTTGGTCAGTGTGGTAGGTTTGGTCGATTAACTAGACTTAGGATAAATTTAGGACACTTAAGCACACAGTTTGTTTTTCAGAAAAAAATTCAAATAAAAATATATCTGAAAAAAAAACTAAATAAAAATATATATATATTTATTTGAAAATCTAAAAAAGATAATATATATATTTATTTGAAAATCTAAAAAA